>CAUYRH010075740.1:0-21301 GCA_963574655.1 Perodicticus potto | reverse complement strand
TTGAGACAGAGCCTCAAGCTGTCACCCTGGATAGAGTGCTGTGGCATCACAGCTCACAGCAACCTCCAATTCCTGGGCTCAAGCGAGTCTCCTGCCTCAGCCTCCCAAGTAGCTGGGACTACAGGCACCTGCCACAACGCCCGGCCATTTTTTGGTTGCAGCCATCGTTGTTGTTTGGCGGTCCCGGGCTGGTTTCGAACCCGCCAGCTCAGGTGCACGTGGCTGGCGCCTTAGCCCGTTGAGCCACAGGCGCTGAGCCGAGAGGGATTTTTATTATCCCTATTTTACAGGGTGGGGGGGAACTAGGACTTGGAAGGGTTTTGCAATGCACGAAAGGTGACAGAGCTGGTGACGGAGCTGAGTTTCCAGTGCTGGTCCGTCCCTGCACTTGCCTGAGGAGAAGGCTCTGTCCACTGGTCGCCTTTATCCCATCTGGCAGATAAGGCCGATTGGATTGTTGAAGTGTCCAGCAGTTTTCTAAATGTAGCTACAGATGGGTGTGCTGATCAGTTTATCAGTGGGGCAGATGCAGATCAAAGGGCCAATGATAAACATCTGTCTCCATCAGGCTCCTAATTCGGTAATTTAGAAACTTGCTTTTTAAAATAGTGTTTATTTTTTCCCTGTAGGCCCTGTGCTTATCATATTTGTGTTTCAGATGCTCGTCAAAAACCCGAGGAACCTCAGAAAGAGAAACACAAGAAGAACAAAGAAAAACACAAGACGAAGAAAGAGCACAAACGAAAGAAGGAAAAGGTGAGAAACGTGGGGGTCCCAGGACCAGTGTGGGTCTCAGCCTGGTTCTATCAGCCAGAGGAGCCCCCAGCGGCTCCCAGTACCACTCCCCAGCCATGGAGTACTGGTGATGAGGGGACGCAGGTCTCTCTGCCTTCACAAAAATGCTCAATTTTTCAGAAACTTTGTTTTTCTTTCTGAGCAAAATATTTTAATTTGTTCAGTTATTTATAAAAAAATTTGTTTCTTTTTTTTTTTGAGACAAAGTCTGACTTTGTACCCCTTGATAGAGTGCTATGGCATCACAACTCACAGCAACTTCAAACTCTTGGGCTTAAGTGATTCTTTTGTGTTAGCCTCCCAAGTAGCTGGGACTACAGGCACCTACCTGCATGCCCAGCTATTTTTTTTTGTTGTTGCAGTTGTCATTGTGGTTTATTTGGCCTGGGCTGGGTTCGAACCCGCCACCCTCGGTGTATGTGGCTGGCGTGGTAACCACTGTGCTATGGGCACCAAGCCTAAAAAAAATTTTTTTCAACCTCTTTTTTTTTTTTTTTTGTAGAGACAGAGTCATTTTGTCGCCCTCGGTAGAGTGCCGTGGCGTCTCACAGCTCATAGCAACCTCCAACTCCTGGGCTTAAGAGATTCTCCTGCCTCAGCCTCCCGAGTAGCTGGGACTATGGGCGTCCACCTCAACTCCCGGCTATTTTTCTGTTTTGCAGTTCAGCCAAGGCCAGGTTTGAACCCGCCACCTTCGGTATATGGGGCCGGCGCCCTATTAAATGAGCTACAGGCGCCGCCTTCTAAAAAAATTTTTTTTTGAAGCCAGATGCAGTAGCTCCACCTGTAATCCCAGCACTCTGGGATCTCCTGAGCTTAGGAGTTCAAGACCAGCCTGAGCAACAACGAGACCCCAGCTGTAAAAATAGCTGGATGTTGTGACAGCTGCCTGAGTTTGAGGTGGCTGTGAGCTATGACACCATAGCACTATACCCAGGGTGACAGAGTGAAACTCTGTCTCAAAAAAACAAAAAAAAATTGTTTTTTAATGGCTCCATCAACCAAATGCCTCATTAGCCTGTTCTTATACTGAATTAGGTAGGAACATACTCATTTGTCCCCCTACCCTTTTTTCCTTACAGAAAAAGAAACACAGGAAGCACAAACACAAAGGCAAGCAAAAGAAAAAACCAGAGAAAAGCAGCAGTTCTGACAGCAGTGACAGCAGTGACGGCCAGAGTGACGAGGAAGGAGGCGGAGATGTGTCCCCACAGGAGCTGCTGAGACGGTAGCTGTGGGAGCCCAGAGTTCTTATTTGCTTATGGGCAAATGTCAGAAATGAGCAATGTGTACATTAATTAGGCTTTAATTTTTTTTATATATTTAATTAAGTAATATGTGGATACATTATCATTGTGAAAATTCAGACCTTACAGATAAAGCTGAAAGTAGTTCTTTTTTTTGAGACAGAGTTTTACTCTGTCGCCCTAGGTACTGTACTAAGTGCAATGGCATCATAGCTTACAGCATCTCAAACTCTTAGGCTCAAGTGATCCTCCTGCCTCAGCCTCCTGAGTAGCTGTGACTACAGGCGCCCACAACAACTCCTGGCTAGTTTTTCTATTTTAGTAGAGAAGGGGTCTCACTTTGCCCAGGCTGGTCGCGAACTCCTGAGGTCAAGCGATTCACCCAACTTGGCCTCCCAGAGTACTGGGATTACAGGTGTGAGCCCCTGCACTCAGGCCACTAATTTTAATTTCTGGTGTTCTCCATTTTACCAATTTTTTTGTTGTTATTGATATGTTTTACAATTTTATCTTTCAGAAGCCTTTCTTTTTTTTTTTTTTTTTTTGAGACAGAGCCTCAAGCCGTCACCCTGAATAGAGTGTTGTGGCATCACAGCTCACAGCAACCTCCAATTCCTGGGCTCAAGTGAGTCTCCTGCCTCCGCCTCCCAAGTCGCTGGGACTACAGGCACCCGCCACAATGCTCGGCCATTTTTTGGTTGCAGCCATCATTGTTGTTTGGTGGGCCTGGGCTGGATTCGAACCCGCCAGCTCGGGTGTACGTGGCTAGCGCCTTAGCCCGTTGAGCCATAGGCACCAGCCCAGAAGCCTTTCTTAACCCAAGGTTTTGTACATATGTATAACATATAAATAGATACACACATACAACACACACACTTCCACAATGCTTTTATAGTTTTGTTTTTGTTTAATCTATTTGGATTGTTTGGTTTTATTTTTTATTTTTTTATTTTTTTTGAGACAGAGCCTCAAGCTGTCACCCTGGATAGAGTGCTGTGGCATCACAGCTCACAGCAACCTCCAATTCCTGGGCTCAAGGGAGTCTCCTGCCTCCGCCTCCCAAGTAGCTGAGACTACAGGTGCCCGCCACAACGCCCGGCCATTTTTTTTGGTTGCAGCCGTCATTGTTGTTTGGCGGGCCCGGGCTGGATTCGAACCTGCCAGCTCAGGTGTACGTGGCTGGCGCCTTAGCCCATTGAGCCACAGGCGCCGAGCCCATATTTTATTTTTTAATGTGGGCTGTTAAAAAAATAAAAGGATCATCTGGACTCCTGGAGGACTGCTCTGGGCCCTTCTGGCCCTTTGAGTATGTGAGTATTATGTGCTTCATTTTTTATTTCCTTTTTATCATGCTCCTATTCTGAAGCCCAGGTCTGTGGGTCTCATGAAGAAATAATCCCGAGTTCTGAGAAGTAACTCTGGAGTGGGGAGGTTATGGCAGTTTGCTGACCTACAGGTTCTAAGAGGTGCTCCCCCCCTGTACCTTGCCCCTGTGGTGACAGGTAATCTCGGAGAGCTCAAGGAAGGAGGGGAAGAAGGGAGGTAAGCTGATTGGGAACGATTGGGACTCAGGGGGCTTCTGAAGGTCTTTGGTGTCTCTGACCCTTCCCTCCCCCCGAACAATGAGAAAGCTCAGGGAGGGATCAGGAGGGGGTCTTCTGACCAGTGAGGTCAGTTTCCCCTGGGTATTTATGGGGACTCAAGATTTAGCCATGAGTAGGTGACATGTTTGCGAGTGGCGCCTCCGTCCTAGCACCGACCTCTGTCCCTAATTAGCCGTCTTGGTGGCTGGGGGGTGGGAGGGCACTCTCACTGATTCACATACACCAACCAAACCCAGAGCCATGCAGACAAATGCAGGGGCTTGCCAGGGCCCCAAAATGGGGCCACGGGGGGCCCCAAAAGGGTGCACTACGTGGGGACTGAACCGAGCATCGGGGCCAAACACACCCAATGCCTGGTCGGTTCTGAGCGTTTTGGCCTCTCTCAGGCAGGGTCCAGCCTTGCTGTCGGCCAGGGATGAACTAGCAAAGCCACTACGGGGGTGGCCTCCTCTGCTGGCAGAGTCCCCACGTGCCGGTAGCTGACCTTTCAGTAAGCAGAGAGGACGTGCCCCAGCCCATCCTAGAGGCTGCTTCTGGCTTCTGGGCTGGGCCCTATGGTGGCATCCCAGTGCCTGGTGACACCTGGCATCCTGACCTTGCCTGTGGTTGTTCAGTGCCCCCAAACTTGATGCTTCTTTTATCAAGAAAGTCCTGATAATGTCAAATGACACAGATCTTGTGGGGCCACTTGCAGATGGCCAGAGTGGGCTGCACGATTTGCTCTACACAAACTCCTAGGGATGCACTGCCTCTGCTCTCCCTCTGCCCTGCCCAGATGTGGGGACGGCCACTCTCTGACACGGGTCTGCTGGTTAGGGTTGGTGTCTCCCCTCTTCCTCCGCCTCCAGACCCACCCGATGAAGGGCCTCAGGGAGGGTGCGAAGGGCACTCAGAGCCGGGGTGCAGGTGCGGGTGCTGGGCACAGAGCCCTCAGGTGCTCAAACTCTGAAAATAGGTTGCAATGGGGTGGGGAGTCCAATCTTGCTTTTGTCACCTGGACACCAACTGCTTTGTTGTGTGAGCAGCGGGAGGCTGGGCTTTGCTGTGTGGGCACGGGCAGAAAATCAAGATAGAAACAGATTCTTGGCCCAGCTGGAGCCCCTGAAACTCTAGAACTTTAGCTTTGGCCTCATCATATCCATGTACACAAGTGGATTTTTGCCCCGGCAGCCAGGTGACATTCTCCTCCATAGCTGTTCCTATCCTTAATGTAGGGGAACAAAGGGACAAGCTTTCACTGCAGCACCCTTGTAATAATAGCCTGTCCCACATGTTCCTCTAAATCAAGACTTCCTATTCAAATTAAACACAAAAGGTGCACATATGCAAATGTGTGCTGGGTTGAGATTAGACAGGGTAGTCAAAACTGGAATTAGCCCCGAAAGTGCTGGTAACCAAAATTCACTGCTAAATTTAGTTCTTGGCCAAATTTTTGTTGCATAGGGCTGTGGGAAGGTTCTGGTTTCTGGCAGGCTGAGAGCAGGCTGCAAGAGCTTAGGCTAAGGGAATGAAGAAGGAGATAAAGTCACTCTCAGGGAGCCCTGGCAGAGGACAGAAGGGGCAACACATGGCAAAGACTGTTGGTAACCAAGTGACATTAAAGAGAGTGGCCGGAGGGTGTGGTGAACTCTTCGATGGGAGAGGAAGTAGGGTCATTCTCCAGCCTGGTCCTGGCCCACATTGGATATTTTAATTGTAGACTAGAAAAGATGCCTAGAACTTAAGAATAGGGCTGAGGACCTGCATGGTGAGGCCCAACACAGGGGCTCCGTGTGCCCACAGACTGTCACCAGGCTGCTTCAGCCCCAATGACTGTCCCTTGTCCCAGTGTTCAAGTGACATTGCTGTCCATGAATACCCAGGGCCTCAGGAGAAGGAGCACAGGAAACATTTGCTCCCGGCTTCCTCAGGCCCTCCCTGCTCCATGGGACCTGCCTAGGTCTCCACTAGGCCAGAGCCTGGTTCGTGTGACAGTCTTAGCTTCCAGGCTGCCCTGTGCTTCAGGCATAATGTGGGAGAGGGGCTTACACAGGCACAGGGGTAACCTGAAAAGGGGAAGCTTGGACGGGAACTCTGAGGTGGGGGGCGGGGACCACAGAGACATGGAGGTGGCGGTGCAGCAGACAAGGAAGCCATGTAAAAGAGGCGACGGGGCGCCCTGGGGCAGCAGACAGGTTGGTGAGTACATGGTGGGGCAGCTCCCCACAAGCGCTGTGCATGGGGCTGCAGGGAACCCAGGCAGAAGAGAGAAGGCTGGCAGCACAGATGGGTGGAACATTTGTCTGGGACAGAGTGGAGATGGTCAAGGCGATGGTATACACAGCTGGCGAGGGACAGACCAAGTACGGCAGGAAGAAAACAAGAAGAGGAGGCAGATGAGGCTGGCAGGGGCGGGGCGGTAGGGGTGGTGAGCAGTGCATCAAAGCCACCGTCAAGGGCTGGAATTGGCTGGCCCCATCCCCAGGATCAGGGGTGGTGAACTCAGGGGGGGCCCACGTTGGTTACAATTATGTGATCCCTGCAGGGAGCAGAGGCTTCCTGGGCTAAGGGTCTCTTTACGGCCTCTCTGGTGAGTGGCCATCAGCAAGGAGAGGAGGGGACATTTGGTCAGGGAAAGGAGGGCAGACTAGTGCAGAAGCCCTGGGCAGTGGCGGTAGCAAACCACACCATTTCACAGGAGTGTGTGGCCATGTGAGCAGCAGGTGCCTGCCAGCCTGAGAGAGCTCACTGGGACTTTGTGGAGGCAGCCAAGGCAACCCTCAGAGCGCTGGGCTTGGACGCCAGCCTGGGCCACAGGTCTGGCTCTATCGCCATGGCCACATGGCCTTGGGCCAGCTAATAACTCACTCCTTAGTTTCTTAGCCCTGAAAAACATGATGGGAGGAGAAGCTGCATCAGAGTGGCTCTCAAGGAACATGATTTTGCCCCTCAGAGGACATATGGCAATGTCTGGAGATATTTTTGGTTGTCACAACTGGGGGTTGGGGATCATTAGCATCTTGTGTGTAGATGCCAGGGATGCTGCTAAAGATGCCACAGGGCACAGGAGAGTCAGTCCCAGGACAGAGCATCATCCCAGGCGAAAGGCCAGAGCCCGAGGCTGAGCAGCCCCGCCTCCCCACCACATGGGGGCGCTCTGCAAGCTGTGGGGCACATCCGCGATTCCAAGACGCCACTGTCCATGACACGCATTGGAGCTCAGAGGAGTTATGGTTGGGCAGGAAGGGAAACAATCACATTAAACACACTGACATTAAGACATCCTGCTGTCATAACTGTTAAAGTATGTGAGAACGTGCATTTTAGAATGAAGGGATCTGGCATCACTGTTACTATCATAGCTACTGTGCTTCTGGGATTCCAGGGTTCTTCCTGTGCTTTGCCTGAGAAATGCCACTCAATCCTGGAATTTCTCTGGCAGACAATGGGGAACTCCACCTTTGGGGGCTGGGAAAGCCTAGGGGTCTTGTGGGTAGACCGAGGAACAGACAGACAGACCTCCTGCCCCGGCCAGGGTGGCATATGAATTTCTCTGCAATCTGGGTCTACAATTTTAAAAATAACAGTGACAAAACGACACACACTTACTTTTTCAGAGCTTCTCTGAGATTCTTAAATCTGCCCTCTGATGACACAAGCTTTTGCAGCTTATCAATCAAAGTTTTTGTCTAGAAGGAATCAGAAGCATTTACTAACATACAGCGCACGCCATGGCCTGGGGCCCAGGCCCTGGTTCCAGCATGCTGCCCTCCAGGTCTCCAGAACCACATTCCTTTGGGTTTGGGGACTTCCTGGGGCTGGGACCTTTGCCCCTAACTCCCTAGGAGTATTTGTTTCGTGTGCTTGTGCTCCCATGTCCATGAGAAGCAAGGAAATGGGCATAGGGGTCTTGAGCAAATATTTGGCCCTTGGAAATGCTGTGTGATTCTGAGACCTGCTGGCTTAGAAGGACCTGCTGGGTGACTCCCAGGCCTTCACACAGAGCAGGGGATGGCCGATGTTCCTTATCATGATCTTTCTTAAGAACTATAGCCAGAAGATGTGACCCTCTTCTTGCACCTTTCTTTCTTATGTACCAGCCACACCACCCAAATTTAACCATCAAGAAAAAGGATGGCAGATGAACTGATCACCAAAGAAGAAAGTCCTGGGTATGGAGAAGGAAACCCATGGCCAAGGGGTTTGTCAAATGACCAAGCCTGGCCCAGTACACGTTGGCCTGGAGCAGTGTTTCTGTGGCTGGAGTTCGTCTAAAGTGACCAGACTGTCCCACAGAGAGAGCCCTGGGTCCAGTGAGATCTTACATTCTTCTCTCTGCACAGCCCAAGGGAAAAACTTTACTTCTGGGGCCCTGGCAGCCTCATTTATAAAATGGTGACATAGAATAGAAACTCCCTTTCCAGCTCTGCTGCTCAAAGTCCAGAATGTGGCAAGAAACTACACCAGAGATCAGCCATGAATTACACGAGACCAGAGTGCCAGTCCAGGGGAACCCTGGCCCCAGAGGCCAAGCACACACACAGTCTTTGGGTCAGATTTGGGGGATGCTGGCCAGGTCAAGTGCATGTGCAGTCTTTGGGTTAGATTTCTAGCTGGAGAACCTGCCCACAGAAAACAAGAAGCTTCCCTCTGATGGAAGGAAAAAGGGGACAGGGTGGCCCCTTCTCTTCCTTAAACATGCTTGTCCAAAGCTGTTGAACAGCATTATGTCCAAGTTTGCACTCCTTTCATCTCAGGGCCGCATTGCTGCAGAGCCCTGGTCCCCTGGTTTGGGCTGACCCTGCTCAGAGCACAAGTGTGTTCTGGATCTGGTGAAAGAGACATGCGTCAGGATAAGGTGAGCCAAACTGAGTCAGGTGGACCATCTGCTTCCACTTGTGATGTCTGCTCAGATGCTGGCAAAGCCCAGATGCCTGGCCACTGCCACCCCAGGTCCGGCTTCCCTCCCACTCTTGGTCCCTTCACCCTTGCTTCTTTCCCACCACCTGCAGGGAATGGCCTGGTGTGGTGCCAGGTCAGATGTGGGGGCTGAGCAGGAAACCTGGGGCTTCTCCAGGCTCTGTCACCACCCACTCGACTGCCTACAGGGAAACCACCACTTCTCCTGATTTGCTGGGCCTCAGTTTCCCCATTTGGGGAATGTGAGGGTAGGTCCAGATGTTCCCTAAGGGCAATACTAGTTCAGGAGACACAGAGGTGTGGTCAGGAGACACAGCTCTGAGTGAAGTGTCACTGTGCCGAGAGGCCATGAGAGTATACAGAGGGTATCCTGAGAATGGCTTTTCTGTGTGCCTGGGACAAACGTGTGGCTCTGGTTGGGCATGTTTTGATTCCTTCCACATCCTGTGCTTGCTGTATGGGTTGTCATGCTCTATCCAGGAAGGACCTCTATGGCCTGGGAGACCATAGAATTTTCCCAGATGCTGCTTAAAAAGTGAGTTCCAATTGAAGCACCTTAAGCACCTTATTGCTGGGCCAGAAATGTCTGTCCTTTGATGTTGCTGGGACACCAAACCTCAAGGATCTCAGGAGTCTCTGCTGGGGTCTGTACACCACTGTGCAGAAATGAGGGGGTGGCCCTTGGGATAGATATGTCACTGAAACCAGAGATCGAGCCAGGAGCAGTGTCGGGAAGAAAGATGATAAATGGTCTCCAAACACCACCCCTTCCTGTTCACCACCCCTTCCTGTTCACCTTCCTCTTCACCACCCATTCCTGTTCCTCTTGGTTGGCCCAAAGTGTTCCCGCCCAAAGAGGCCAAATGTATTGCCAGCCAAAGCAGGTCTTTTGTTTTTGCTAAAATACAACCATCCTGGGAGAGGTGACACACAAAACCCTGTTAGTCACCTACTGTGCTACATAGGGATGTCATCACCAGATCCTCTCCTGAGGCAGAGTTTTCTTTTGTTTGTTTTGCAAAGAGGATGGGTAAGGGATTGAAAGAAGAAAGGAGAAATGAAAACTCCCAAACAAAACTTGACTGTTTAGTTCTTGCCAAAGGTGGGAGCAGACTTGGACATAATGCTGTTCAACAGCTTTGGTCAAGCACGTTTAAAGGAGAGAAAAAATGAGCTGTTGAGGCAACATGTCAGGCCATCTAAGACATGAGGCCATTTAGGTGGGTCACAAGTGTCCACAGGATACCTGCAGAGAGATGATGAGCTGCCCTGCTGGTCTGACCAGGCGCTATGCAGACACATGGGGGTGGAGGGATGTGCTGCCAGAGGCCTCTTTGCTTTATGGACCAGGCCAGCTGGCCCTAGGTCCTGAGTGACATCCTAGAACATAGGCTGGGCCACATGCCCTGACCAGTAAGTAACTTCAAGTAGACTAACTTTGTAGTCTCCAAGAAGGGAAGATTTTAGGAAGGCCCCCAATGCCATAAGGAGGGTGATGCTAGAGAATGAAGCCAAGAAATACCAGGAGTGTGACTCCAGGAAGCCCCCAGTGGGGTGGGGAACTGGAGCCTGGCCTGGAGGGCCTTCGGAAAAGATGGCATTGTCCCTGTAGCAGAGGGCAGGAGGAGAGAGGCATGCACCTAGACTGGGCCCCCAGAGTCTGCCCACAGTCCTGTCTGAACCTTCACAGGCCAAATTAGCCTGGATGACTTGGAGGTTCTGCAGAGCCTTGCCTAAGCCCCGACTTCAGGAGTTCATGACAGCATACGCCATGTGTGGCCAGATGTGCCTGCAGCCCTGCACTCCCAGCCTCTGCACTTTCCTGGAGCATGCTCACTCATCTTCCACAGTCCTTGCTCCAAGCCTGGCATTTTGTGTGCCAGGCAGCAAGAGGCCCACCCTTACCGGGAAGCAAGGGCGTCCCTGCATGCTCTGCAGCCTTGCTGTGATCAGGAGCTGGGCTGACTGGAAGGCAGGGAAAGGGCGGCAGAGAAGTCTCAGGGCTGTCCTGAGTTTGCTGCTGAGCAGGAAGGATTCAAGGACACGCTGCCTGCTTGGTGCATAGATCATGACCTCCTACTGGTGTGAGGAGGGTAGAGAGGAGCAGGTGATAAAAAGAACAATGAGGGGGACACAGTATGTAAGCCCAGAGCAGCCCAGATGAGACAGACCCCTTGGAGCCACTGGGTCCTGAACGGCCATCCAGCTATAGCAGCTCGGACACTGCTGTCCAGTTATCAGTGCTCTCGGAGGCTCATCTCAACCATTGGCGGTGCTTGTCCAGCCCCTGCACACATGCAGGTGGGGGCTGGGCATCCACCAAGTGCACTGTTGTGCACTCCTTTAAGGAGAACTTCCCCCCATGACACCAGTGCAGGGAGTTTTATTCCCAAGAAAGAATCTACCTAAGGTTTTTCAGGATCTTGTTTTGAGTAAAGATCAAGCCCACATTTAAAGTGACCAACTATCCAACAGGTATCGGGGACCTGCTAACTCTGGTGGCCAGATGGGCAGGTGAGATCGGAGTCCTGGGGAGGGACTTGCAGGATCATCTGACCACTGTCAGCCTTCCTGCAGATCTGGGCTGAGACCCCCATGCAGATACCACTCTTCTGTCCCAACTCAAGAAGAGTGAAGAGCGTTGGGACCAATACTTCCCACTTTGGGGGTGTTAATTCCTTAAGTGGGAATAGGTATTAATGTCCCTCAGATCCTACTGCCACATCTGGGGGCCTGATGTCTGGTCCCAGGAGAAGTGATGCTCTGTCCGCCAGAGTGTGTTGGCCCTCAGCCCAGTCCTTTGCCCATGTGTGGATGCCTAGTGGCCATTGGTCTTCCTGCCCCAGCCACAACCCAGCCCCAGGCAGGCAGTGGTGCCAGCCTCCTACCCGCACCTGCTTAGAGACTTTGAGCCACGTCTTCTTGAGCCGGAAGATTGCGCTCCGGTTCATGGAAGAGGTGATCTCCAGCACGGCGTTGTAGTTGTGTAGGCAGCGGCATATGTCGGCCACAGCCACCCACTTCTCGATGGTGCTCACCCGTGCGTTGATGTCCTCATTGCGGATGATTTCTGAAGCAATCAGGTTGCTGATCTTTAAAGCCAATGCAGTAAGAAAAAAGTAAGAGGAATAAGTGAAGGTGTAAAGATACATCATGATTACGTGTTTGCAAATACCAAAGAATGAACTGGAGAATTACTAAAACAACTAATAGAGCTCCTTAGGGTTGCTGGTTAAAGACTCAATATATTAATACAAAAATGAAGTATTTTGGGCAGCGCCTGTGGCTCTGTGAGTAGGGCACTGGCCCCATATACCGAGGGTGGCAGGTTCAAACCCGGCCCCAGCCAAACTCCAACCAAAAAGTAAGAACAGCCCGGTGTTGTGGCAGGCGCCTGTGGTCCTAGCTACCGGGGAGGATGAGGCAAAAGAATCACCTAAGCCCAGGAGTTGGAGGTTAATGTGAGCTATGATGCTATGGCACTCTACCAAAGGTGACAAAGTGAGACTCTGTCTCTAAAAAAAAAAAAAGGAAGTATTTCTCTATGTATTAGCAATAATCAATTAGAAAACACAACAGAAAGTCTCTAAAACAAAAATGAAGCATTTCTGTATGTATTAGCAATAACCAATTAGAAAACACAACAGAAAGGAAATTGTCTTCAAAATAATGGGAACTTGTAAATTATCTAGGAATTTAGATCAACGAGAACTATGTGGGATGTTACACAGAGGAAGGTTACGAAAGGATGTACAAGCCTTGCATAACAGAGAAAGAGACCAGATCCCCAAGTGGGAATGTAAACATGCCATTTTTTCCTGAAAACTAATTGAGTTTAACATAGTCCAATATAATATCCAATGGGAATTTTCTCTAGAACTTGACAAAGTGATTCTAAGGTTCATCTGGAAGAATAAACAGTCAAAAAGAACGAAGGTCTGCAGGAATCTCCCATCATACAGCAGGAGCTTAGGAAGGACACACACTTTGAGGCCTCACTGGCCTCACTTACATGGTAGGAAGGATCTGCAAGCACTTGGCCACCTGGCCAACAATCACATGAACAATTGAATGCAGGTTGGACATGGAGCAGCTGGAGTGGAATAAGGGTGGGAAGTTGGGGCTTAGAGCCTCAGGGAGCTAGGACCACGAGGAGCGGGACAGCAGGAAGCAACAGACTTTTTTATATGCTGCTTTGCAACTTCCTGTGAATCTATAATTGTTTTCAAATAAAAAGTTAAAAAGCATTACTTGTTATTTAAAGAAGGTGGTAAGAGGACATTTACAGATGACTAAAAATTATAAGGCTTTACCACCAAGAAATCTGCTCAAAAATGATTTCTAAAGGATGTACATCAGGAAGACTGTGTGTGGCTCAGGCCTGCAATCCCAGCACTGTGGGAGTCTGAGGTGGGGGGATCATTTCAGCCCAGGAGTTTCAGACCAGCCAGGGCAATATAGCAAGACTGTGACTCAACCAAAACAATTTAAAAAAATTAGCCGGGTTGGGTGTGTGCCTGTAGTCCCAGCTACTCAGAAGACTTGGTCAGGAGGATCACTTGAGGCCAAGAGTTGGAGGCTGCAGTGAGCTATGATCTCACCACTGCACTCCAGCCTGAGTGACAAAGAATGGATTGCAAAACTACTTAAGAATTCAAGAACTGGGCGGCGCCTGTGGCTCACTGAGTAGGGCGCCAGCCCCATATGCCGAAGGTGGCGGGTTCAAACCCGGCCTCAGCAGAACTGCAAAACAGAAAAATAGCCGGGCTTTGTGGCAGGTGCCTGTAGTCCCAGCTACTCAGGAGGCTGAGGCAAGAGAATCGCCCAAGCCCAGGTGTTGGAGGTTGCTGTGAGATGTGTGACGCCACGGCACTCTACCGAGGGAAATAAACTAAGACTCTGTCTCTACAAAAAAAAAAAAAAAAGAAAAGAAAAGAATGGAAGTACTTACTACTTAAGAGAATCAGGAAGAAATAGCAAATTTTTTTCTTGCGTTATTTATTTATTTATTTTTAGACAGAGTCTCACTTTGTCAATTCTGGTAGAGTGCCGTGGCATCACAACTCGCACCAACCTCAGACTCTTGGGCTCTAGTGATCCTCTTGCCTCAGCCTCCCAAAAGTTGGGACTATAGGCACCCACCACAAGGCACAGCTATTTTTAGAGATGGAGGTCTCGCTCTGGCTCAGGCTGGTCTCGAACTCGTGAGCTCAGGCAAGTCATCCACTTCAGCTTTCAGAGAGCTGGGATTACAGACGTGAGCCACTGCACCCAGCCTTGTGTTGTCTCTCTCTCTCTCTCTTTTTTTTTCCGAGACAGAGTCTCACTATGTCACCCTCAGTAGAGTGCCATGGCGTCACAGCTCACAGCAACCTCCAACTCCTGGGCTTAAGCGAGTCTGTTGCCTCAGCCTCCCAAGTAGATGGGACTACAGGCACCCACCACAACACCCAGCTATTTTTTTTGTTGTTGTTGTAATTGTCATTATTGTTTGGCAGGCCCGGGTTGGGTTTGAACCTGCCAGCTCCAGTGTAAGTGGCTGGCACCCTAGCCGCTGAGCTAGAGGTGCTGAGCTGTGTGTTTGCCTCTTAATTAAGTTGAAGTAGTTGTTAAAATTTTTCCCATCAAAAGAACATCGAACTTAAACATAGTTTTACGTTAAAGTTATACTAATTGTTTAAATGAACAGATCGGCCAAATCTTCCAGAGAAAAGAGATAGAAATACTTTCTGATTTATTCTTTGAAGCAAATATTACCTTAATACCAACACCAGAGATGGGTAAAACAAGCAAGGAAAACTATACACTCATTTGTAATGTGCCATGACCACAATGGGTTTTGCTCCTGGAATGCAGGGATGTTGGAATATTAGAAAAAAATATATAACTGTCATTTACCATATCAATAGATTAAAGGAGAAAATTCCTATGACCATGTCAATATATACAGAAAACAATATTGATAAAATTCAGGCTTTATTCATGGTAAGAAGCACTAGTGCAGAAGGAATAGAAAAGAATTTTTAAAAACTTGATAAAGAGGGCAGGGTGCAGTGGCCCACGCCTATAGTCCTTGCACTCTGGGAGGCTGGTCTGTTGGGGACCAGCCTGAGCAAAAGCGAGACCCTGTCTATACCAAAAATATAAAAAACTGAGCCAAGAGGATCGCTTGAGCCCCAAGTTGGAGGTTGCTGTGAGCTATGATGCCACAGCAATCTATCAAGGGCGATAGCTTGAGACTTTGTCTCAAAAAAACAAAAATAAAAGCACCCCCCCCAAAAAAAAACTTGGTAAAGAAATAAGCATCATTCTAGAAGGGGAAATACTTGAAGCATTTCCTTTAAAACCAAGAACAAGGCACACTGTCCCTCTTTCCATGCCACCTCATCCTGGACACAGATGGGACCAGGTGACAAGTGCCAGCCTGCAGGAGCAGGGGTGAGAGCTCCTTATATTCTGACCCTGGGTCCCTCGTTTGCCTTTCCCTAGTTCTGGCCCTGGAAATGGTGATCTTAGCCAGGACTACCAGGCAGGAGGACAGAGAAATTCAAGGATTGAAAAACAGCAAATAGAACTGTACCAGGATAGATTAAGAAAATCACCACTCTGGAGGTGCACACTCTGTGCTTCTGAAAATGGTGGATTGCACGGAGATGGCCAGATGCCAGCAGTTTATGAGGGCAGTTTCCAAGAGAGACTGTGTGCATTCAAAAGGAAGTGACCTCCCTGAGCCTCAATTTCTCCATGCATAGAATACAAGGACAAGTGCTTACGAAGCCCTTAGCAGAGAGCCCAGCAAGTGGCAAACACTCAGTGAATGTCACATCATGTTCTTTTTTCCTTACTTGGGTCCTGGGAGCACAGTGGGGCAGGGGAGTGGAGAGGGCACTGTTTTGCTGCCTGGTACTGACCGAGTGTGGGTAAGGTGCAATCAGATTCAGGCCTCTGTTAGGTGTGTTTCCCAGGCCCTGCTGGGTGTCCCTGTTCTTCTCTCCCCAGAGGCACATGGGTCTCCTCTCTGCTGCTATGCTCACTGTGGAACTTCCGGATGCAGGGCTGGGAGGCCCCCAAGGGCTCCTCCCCTGAGCTACCATACCTGGGTCTTTCTTGTCTCCTGCAGGCTGCCGAGGACCCTCCAGGACGGCATGTGCTTGCTGGGGGCCTGTCCTGTGCCTGGGCTGATCTGATGTGGCCCTGGCCAGGCTGTTAGGATAAGTGCAATCATGTGCTCCACCCCCAGCCATCAAGGGCTCTTGACTTACGTTGATGATGAAACCCGGAGGAACGAAGATGACGAGAGCAAATGTTCTCAGCGCTGTCATGGGGCAGGGAGCGCAGTCCCTGGGGTTCAGGGGCTGGGGCTTGTGCAAACATGGGGAGGAAGTTGGAAGAGGTTTGTTCTCACACACAGCTGTTTCCCATTATGAAGTGATTGTTAGCAAAACTAGGGCATTTGCCCTTCTGGAGTCTAGGTTTCTTTTTTGGAGGAAAGGGACTTACCTTGGTGTCTTTTATTTACTTGTTTACTTTTTGAGACGTAGACTTGTTCTGCCACCCATGCTGGAGTGCCCTGGGATCAGCCAAACTCCTGGGCTAAGGTGATCCTCCTGCCTCAGCCTCCAAGTAGCTGCACTGCGGGCTCCCACCACAACGCTTGGCTAGTTGTATTTTTTTTTTTTTTAGTCGGGACAGGGTCTCGCTCTTGCTTAGGCTGGTCTTGAACTCTTAAGTGTAAGCAATCCACCCACCTCGGCCTCTCAGAGTGTTAGGATCGTAGGCATGATTATAGGATTACACCACACTCAGACCCTTGGTTTCTTTTGATCTAAAATACGATAACAGCTCCCATCTTTTCATTGGCCTGGGCTTTATTTTTATTTATTTTATTTTATGTTTTGAGACAGAGTCTTACTCTGTCGCCCTGAGTAGAGTGCTGTGGCATTATCATAGCTCACAGCAATCTCAGTCTCCTGGTCTTATTGTCTCAGCCTCCCTGGTAGCTGAGATTAACAGACACTTACCACATCACCCGGCTAGTTTTTCTATTTTTTTTTTTTTTTGAGACAGAGCCTCAAGCTGTCACCCTGGGTAGAGTGCTGTGGCATCACAGCTCACAGCAACCTCCAACTTTTGGGCTCAAGCGATTCTCCTGCCTCTGCCTCCCAAATAGCTGGGACTGCAGGCGCCCACCACAATGCCCGGCCATTTTTTGGTTGCAGCCGTCATTGTTGTTTGGCGGGCCCGGGCTGGATTCGAACCCGCCAGCTGAGGTGTACGTGGCTGGCACCCTAGCCCGCTGAGCCACAGGCGCCGAGCCTAGTTTTTCTATTTTTAGTAGAGATGGGGTCTCGCTTTGCTCAGGCTGGTCTCCAACTCCTGAGCTCAAGTGGTCCACCCAAGCAGCCCAGTCTAAGCTTTAAATGAGATTATTATGGATGTAAGACACAGTGCTAGGCATGAAGTAGGTACCCAGTTAGCGGGGAAGTTACCACTTTGATTAAAGAACTTTGCCAAGTTCTGTAGATGTGAATCATGTGTCAGGAAGACCCTGGGACCTACCCGGTTCCCAGTTTTCTGCTGTTCCCATGTTTCCCTAAGGAGGAATCCTGGGATCCAGGGTGTGCAGTGCACCTATCTGAACTTGGTGCCCCAGGAGGAGTGAATTTGGGACCTTTGTGCTACACATACTGGGCCCTGTCGCTGGTCTAGTTTTAGCCCCATCAAAACAGTTATTTCCCAAGAAAGCCAGGGCTGAGGGGTCTCAAGGAGGGAGCTGGAGGGGCCGGATACTGAGTCATCCTGATACTAGCCAGGGACACTCAGAGGCCTCCGGCTTATGCCCAGGCTTGGTCTCATGCAGCACTGTGGGTCTTGTCTCTTTAATGGTATCCTGGGAGGCTGTCTTACCCTCTTATCCGCAGTGAAAGGCAGGAGGGGGCGAGAGTTAGAACGTAATTTCCAGAGAATTTAAAACTGTTAGCCAAAATTTCAGGAGGTTCAGAGGGCTCTGGGTCATGTACATATTGGAGGGAAGCTGCCTGCTGTTGTACTGCCAAACGTTGCTTGTTTCTAACTCCTAGATGAGGTCACAAACCAGAGGCAGAGCCAGGAGGTCTTCACTCCTTTCCTCCCAGTCCATCACGCCTTTCTGCTCGCTTTGCTGCAGACTCACCAGGAAACCTGCTTCAAGGAGTGACTTCAGGGAGCCAATGCTGGGCAGCCTATCCCAGTCGAGCCTCACATGACCGTTCAGTGGTCAGCTCCATTTAACAGAAGAAACTGGGACTGAGCTGATACCCCCAGCCCAAGGTCACATGGCTGGGGTGGCGGGGCCAGCGAGGACCCAGGGGTCTAATTCCAGCCGGGTACATGGCCTGCTGTCTACCCAGCCTCTCCACAGACCTGCCAAAGGAAAACCCAGGGGAGAAGGGTGCTGCCTGCCCCATACTCACATCATTGAAGTGCTTAGTGGTTTTCATGATATAAGGGGTCCTTTCATTCTTTTCCAGTTTCATCCAGCCTTGTCCGAAGAACTCCCTGTGGGAAGTAAGGGGAATCCCAGGGCAGCTGAGGTTAGGCTCACCTTCCTGAGTTCATTGCTTCCTGATTTCTTTGCTTTTTGAGGCTGCCATTTCAGGGAAAGGGATTTTCTGCGAAGCCCTGGAGAGGAAGGAACCCTGGGCTCAAGTCTTTTCCAGCTGTGTGGCTTCAGGCAAGCCCTTTGTATCACAAGGTCTCAGTTTCCTCAGCTGTAAAGTGGGAATAATGACAATACTCTCCTCACAGGGTTACTGCGAGGCTGACATTGGATCAGGTGTGGCGGGCATGTCATATGCTGTGAAGTGGGTGGGCACATCAGGTTTTGTTACGGGTCTTGTTTTCGGACAAGGAGAACTCACATTTTAGCCACTTTGCAATAGCGAGTCTGTAGAAGAGAGAAGATGGGGGCCAGAGGAAGGGTTACAGGAGCCTGCGAGCCCGGCCAGCAGCAGGAGCCTTCGAGCCAGGCCAGCAGCGTGTTCTGGCAACGGAACCTGGAGGAAGTCACTGACTGCCCAGGCTCCTGATTTGACAAAGTGACTGGGAAAGGGACCTGGGCAGAGTCTTATGGCTGGAAAAGGCCAAGGGGAGGTGAGCTGTCTTTGACAACATATCCAGCTTCTCTGCCTAGAGGGAGCAGGTTGTGGATAATGACAGTTAATACCCCAGGAGGGGGCAGCAGGTTTCCAAATGCCAACACACGGGTATGCATGTGTGTTTGTGTATGTACGTGTGTGTACGTGAGTACCTCGGAGGTAAGGAGAGGACCTGGGGGCAGGAACGGGAACAGGGCTTCTCCCTCATCTGTGCCAACCGTGCGTATTTGCTTCCAGCTGTGGAGAATCCCTGTGGCTCTAGAAGCCACTGGATGTGCTTCTGGGATCCTGCCAAGGGTGGTGCCTGCAAGAGCAGGGGGGGGGGATCTGGGGGCTGTGCCCACTTACTCGTAAGGAATCTTCCTGAAGACGAGGTGGTCTAGCAAGGTCAGCTGCTCTGCGATCTCCAGGGCTGAGTGGTTCTCAAAGGGCTCGGCCTTCACACCTTCAGCCTATGGGGAGCAAGTTCTCAAGTCAGGCCTGAGAAGGTCATCCCTAAGCCTTTTGGCAACTTTGCTGAGTAAATCTCCAGGGACGGGTGGGTGGGGTAGGCTGGGGTGTGATGAGGGGAAATAGAGGGAAGGGGACAGTGGGAGCTGGGTCCTCATTGCACCCCGGGTGAGCCAGGAGGACGGTCTGGAGCTGCCGTGAACCTAGCATGGCATGGGATAGTGGAGGCTTCTAGAGATCAATGACTGGCCCAAGCCACTCAGCACAACTGGGCTGACTAGGGCTGGGTCTGGTGGCCTGATCCCAGGCTGTGCCTGGTCATTCCCAACAGCTTGGCTAATTACAATTTCCGCTTGAAAGTCATTAGCAGGGGTGAACTCCCAGGTGTGACCAGCTCCTGGAGCAATGCTCCTGTCCTGTGCCCAGATGATAGCTGCCTAGCCTCAGTCTTGGGTTACCATGTCCCTGGCCCCCAGGGCTTGCCCATGGACATCACCTTGATAGACACCTAGGCCCTTTGAACAGAGGACATCCTCAGGGAAACACCAGCCGGGGACAGAGGTGCCATGGCAGGTGTTAGATGAGAGGTGGCTGTGGGAAGGCTGGCATGCTGGGGCAGCAGACGGTCTGCTGGGTCTGGGGAGGCGCTGGAGGGAGGTAGGGCAAGGAAGGGAGAGTTACAAGTTTGCTGGCCTTGGGAGGAGCCTGTGTTCACTAAGGGGATGAGTCAGAAACAAGAGTCCTGCCCTTGCCCCACCTTGAGGCCATAGAGGAGAGTGGCCAGCCTTCCGGGCAGCACAGGCTCAAGAGGTGACCACCTCGTGCCCCCTGTAACTTCTGCTTTCTTGTGTTCGCTCCAGCCTACTCAGAAGCCCAAGCAGGTTGAGCACCCACAAGCAGCCGGTCTGCTCTAGTCATAGGCAAATCAGGCCAACCTGCTCGGCCGAGCGTCTCCTTCCCTCATTTCCTGTGCAAATGTGCACTGAGGTGTGCACTGCCAGGCTCTTGCTAGACACTGGAAATAAAAGGTCAGAAATAGTCTCTGACTTCACGGGGCTCCAGGCTACACGGCTCCCCGTCATTTGAGTACAGTAGGGATTGTGCGGGCATGGACCTCTGTGTGGTGAGTTTTCCTGGCAGAGCCCAGGGCCAGGGAAGGGTGTGTGCAGACGCCCAGGTGCAGAAGCATGGGGGGGGGGGGACACCAGGCCTTCAGGGGTGTGGGGAGGTGAACAGCCGGTCCGCTGAGATGCTGGGCTGCAGGGCAAGGACCCTGGGGTAGAGGCCTTGTCCTGTGAGCTCATGAGGAGGAGGCCCCCAGCCTCATCTGCTGTCCTGAGGGTTCTGCCTGGCATCCCGGGCTGGGCCCAGGATGGCTTACTGTCAGAGTCAAGGGTGCAGGGACCTGGGTGGGTATGGCCTGTGGCCCAGAGGCGTGCTGGGCAGGAGCAACCAATGGCTCCCCTGCTTCCTTTTGGCGCAGCCTAGGAAGAGGGTGACTCTGGGAACTGGGCCAGAACCAACAACTTCCTCCCAGCAAGAAGCCTGTCTGCTCTCTAGTGAGGCTGTGGCCCTCCCAGAAGTGGATCTTCCCCACAAGGGCTCTGGGGACAAGAGGAGCCAGAGGCAGCTCGGTGGCCCTTTGTTCTAGAAAAGCCTCAAGCTGTTCAAGAAGGGATAAGAGGCCCTGGGGCTGCCAAGGGGCAAATATTCCAGGCTCCTACAGGCAGGAGAGCAGCATGTTGATTCCCTCCATGGGAGTGCCAGGAGGAGCCTTTCCTCTCAAAGGTTGCCCAGCATTCTGGCCCCAGAGGGTCATCTGGAGGCGGTGGGGCTGGGTACCACAGACCTCCTGCCAAGGACATGTGCAGGATCCCGCAGTGCGGCTCTCCAGGGCGAGAGTGTGGCCTGGGGTGCTTGCTGCTCCAAGGTGCCTCATCAGCTCCAGGAGTTGTGGCAGGGAGGCGAAGGAGGCAGGGGCCCAGAATCCAGAGTCCCAAGTCCTCCAGCTGGCTACTTTTTTTTTTTCTTTTTTTTTTGAGACAGAGCCTCAAGCTGTCACCCTGGGTAGAGTGCCATGGCATCACAGCTCACAGCAACCTCCAACTCCTGGGCTCAAGCGAGTCTCCTACCTTTGCCTCCCAAGTAGCTGGGACTACAGGTGCCCGCC
>CAUYRH010075736.1:0-77115 GCA_963574655.1 Perodicticus potto | reverse complement strand
TTTCTCAGGCTCCCTTCACCCCAATTTCTACATCTCAAATTCACTAGTCCTTTCTTCTGCAGTTTTGAATTTGCTGGTAATTCCATTCACTGTATTTTTTTTTCTTTTTTGTGGATTTTGGCTGGGGCTGGGTTTGAACCCACCACCTCTGGCATATGGGGCCAGCACCCTAGTCCTTTGAGCCACAGGCACCGCCCATTCGCTGTATTTTCATCTCTGACATTGTGCTTTTCAACTGTGGAGGTTTGATTTGGATTGCACTATGAATCTTTCTCTACATACTTAAATATATGGAATGCACTTATAATAACTACTTCATATTATAGAGTGACTAATTTGATGTAAATTAATACAACATAACTAATGTTATTTTTATACCAATTTTATCATGCATTTTGGAAACTGTTTTCATTGTTTGTTCTCATTTTGTATTTTATTTTCTTGCTTCTTTGTGGGTCTGCTAATATTTCATTGGAGATTAGATACTGTGAATTTCACCTTCCCATATGCTGGGAATTTTTGTATTCTGAAAAACATTCTTGAGCTTTCTTCTAGCTGTAATAATTTGCAAGCAGTTTAATCCTCTTGGGTCTTGCATTTTAGCTTTGATAGGCCAGACCAGAAAACATTTTAAGTCTGATGTATTTATTTTCCCTACACTACTGAGGCAATACACTTCTTAGCACTGGGACCAAAGCCCTATGGTTTTTATGGTTTTCCACTTTTAGTTGTTTGGACATAAACTATTTCATGTGAGTCCAAGGATTTGTTTTTCTTTCCTTTCAGGTGGCTCTTTCTCCACCTCCCCAGATGTGCTGATACACCAAGCTGAAGACTCAAGGGCAACTCTCTGCTGATCTCAGCAGCTATTTGTGCAGCCCTATCCTTTCCAACACTTGTCCCTGAAGTCTCATGTACTATCTTGACCTTCCCAGATTCCTAGTTCAATGAGGAAGACCTCTCCTTGCATCACGGCCTGCGCACTCTCACCAGGCAGTTAAATCGGGGGCAACACTAGGGTTCACCTTACCCACTTCTCTCAGATATTACTATCCTGGGTTGCCTGACGAGAGAAACAATTGCTTCATACATTTTTATGTTACTTTAAGTAATTTGGGATAGAAGTTACTGCTTGTTGACTGTTAAGTCCTTCACCAAAATCTGTTTTGATCATCTGTTAAGACTTCTGCACCTTTTAATTGTAGAAGAAGCGTTATTAACTCCCTAAACTTCCTAAAAAACAAATCAATTTGGTCTTTTTCATTAAGAGAATGCTTCTCTAAGGTAGTGATTGCTATCTTCTTTTCCAGAACATACTCAAGGGACATGTCTACAGACTATCAGTGACTCTCAAGTGCAGCAGTTCTCAAGGGACATGAATATGTGGCCTGCAAACAACCATTAATGAGTCTAGTATGCCAAGAACTCACGTCTCTACCATTTCTTCTTTATGTATAATAGTCACCATCTGATTTAATATACTCATTAAGAATAATTTATTCCTTTTAAGGAAGAATCTTGTAATTTTTTTTAAAAAAAATATGAACAAACTTTAAATATAGTAGAACCTCTGTAAGTTGACCGCTCAAGGGACTGCAACAAACTGGTCAAGTACAGAGGTGGTCAGCATAAAGAATTAGGCCTACTGTACTGACACATACATGGGATCTATGAAAACTTAATTATTTAACATATCGATGTGGTATTTCCTTACACTAAGCTTACCTACCATCCCCAAAAGAAACTGAGCTTGGTCATAAGATATCCTTACTTTCATTTCTAAATGCTATTTGCCAGTGTTTAAGATTTCAAATGTATGTACACAAATGAAACTAATCAAAGTTTTCAATTTTAGGTAATCTGCTTAAGGTTTGTGATCTTCAGTTGCAAGCAATATGAACTAATTCTTCTTAAGCAAAAATGTAATTTATTGGGAAGGTATGGAGTAGTTTACAGAATGGAAGAGAAGGCTAAAGAACCAGATTCAGAAAGTCACATGGAACATTTCAGCTTACCATCTTCACATTGGATAACCCCCAACCTTTTTATTTGTATTATTCTAGAGTTCATCCAATTACCCTAGAGAGTATCATCCTCACTACAAAGTTGAGGAAAGTGGCTGACAATCCCACCAAAACTCTATCTAATCGGGGAATGAGTTACTTCTCTAACATTAACCTGAGGTTGTACCACTAGGAGAGAAAAACTGGATGCAGGACAGATAAAAATCAAGAGATGTTCATACTGATTAAACTGTGTCCTAATTTTTCCCAAGCTCAGAAATAGGGAAATTATCAGCTATCTGAAAGTGAGAAATGACTGTGTCTTAAGATACATTTAGTGAGCACTTGTGGAATCTTCTCAATTTCCTTCCAGTTATTGGTCTATTTAATCTAATGGTTATATTCAGTCTAGAAAAAGTAGATTTTAAACATAGCTGTATCACATTCATATCAAATTAGCAACAGCTGATTTGGCCCATGTCCCTTCATTCCTAGATTTTAGCCTATATACCAAGTACACCTATGTGTCTCATTTTGAGTTAAGGCTAATTCAATTTTCAAAACCACTTTAGAATTTCATAGGCTTTAAGTTTATAAAGGTCACCCTTGTCTGCCTCAAAATACAGAAATGTTTCTTTACTGCTGGTCGTCTGTTACTCAAGACTTATTGCCAGGCACTACAGGATTGTTTGGGTGTGAAGTTTGAAGTCCAGCAGAATTAGGTTTCTAGCCTTGCTCTGCTCTTTCTTAGCTATGTAAACTTGGGTCTGTTTACCTACCTTCCTTTAGTTCTTTTCTCCATAAAATGTAGACACGAGAGAGATCATTAGAACCTGAAATGTTGCCATTACTTTTTTTTTTTTTCTTTTTAAAAGTCTTTTATTTGGAAGCAATCTTTAAATTTTTAGGGTCTTCAAAAATTGCTTTGCCTATCTACGAATATGATGAGAGAAATCACTATAGACAAATGTAATGGGTCCCAGGACACTGCTTCTAGTCTCAGTTCTATCATCATACAGTTTTGCATCTTTGGCCAAATTATTTTTCAAGTTTCAACAAAAGATGAGTCTTCATTTTCTTTTCTTTTTTTTGAGACAAGAGCCTCAAGCTGTCACCCTGGATAGAGAGCCATGGCATCACAGCTCGCAGCAACTTCCAATTCCTGGGCTCAAGCGAGTCTCTTGCCTCCGCCTCCCAAGTAGCTGGGACTACAGGCGCCTGCCACAATCCTTGGCTATTTTGCAGCCATCTTTGTTGTTTGGCGGGCCCGGGCTGGATTCGAACCCGCCAGCTCAGGTGTACGTGGCTGGCGCCTTAGTCCGTTGAGCCACAGTCTTCATTTTCAAGACTGATGATTTTCAAAAATAATCATACAGAAAAGCTGGTGTTGAAAATTGAATAATGACCTTTCCCATTACTATCAGACAAATTAATGGGCAGAATATTTTCAATTTAACTTTTTTTCTCTAGCTTCTTACTACACTGTTGATAACTTAAAAAAAAAAACTCAAAACATCTCATTCTTCTCAGTTTCTTTTTTTTTAAAACACGGTATACACACACGTATTTCTGGTTGGCAAAGCTGCCTCTGTATGCGTGACGACTCTAAACACACTAAAATTACGTGTTCCTGTAAAAAGCAACGACACGCGCGGCTCTCCCAGGAAATCCTCGAGTCCGAGAACTGAAGCGGACCCGAGGGCAGCCTCCGACCGCCAGGGGGCCCCCGCTCCGGGCCGAGACGCCGCCCCCACCCGCCCGCCTGGGGACGGGGCCGGGGACCGAGGAAGGAGCGGGAGGCGGCCCCGCACTCACTGCCTCCTTCTCAAACATGCTAGGCCTCCTCTCCTTCTTGGGCGTCTGAGGCCCCTGCTGAGGCGTCGGCGTCTGGGCCGATTTTCCGGCTCGGCCTCGCTTCTCCATCTCGTCCTCGGTCTTGGAACAGACAGCCTCGCCACCGCCCTCGGCCACCAAACGCCTACGCCACCTCCCGCGAGAGCGAACGTCTCGCACTTGCGCAGCGTTCAACCGGAAGTGCCTGTAGGGGCCTCTCGGCATGCCGGAAGGGGGCGGGGGAGCGTGCGTCATTTCCGCGCGCCGCGGCGCGGGCCGTAAACTATGGAGGTAGGGAGCTCCGTCCGAGTGCCCGGCGGGGGCGGGCGTGCTCGCGCGTGGGCACGGGGCTCGGGCCGCTCCAGCTCTCTCTCCCCTGGCCGTGGCCGGCCGTCTTGGGGTGGCGGAGAGCCGAGGCTCCGGGGGCGGACCTATTCCTGCGGAGTTGCCTCACAATGAGGATTTTAATCGTGGTCCTCCCTCAGGTTGTTAAATGTCGACCATCTGTAATGACGTTAGTTACTGTTTATGAATACTGTGTGCTTATTTCTGCAATGCTACGGCACCATCTTATAGTAGAAACTCTCAAAGCAAAAGGTGGTAATGTTAAGTCTAGCTGCAAAGCGTGAGCCGGTTTCCCTGCCCGTCAATCTGGGCGCGGCGGTGGTGGCCGGATGCGCGCACACCTGCGCGGCGGTGACGGCCGGGTGCGCGCACACCTGCGCGGCCTTGGTGGCCGGATGCGCGCACACCTGCGCGGCGGTGACGGCCGGGTGCGCGCACACCTGCCCGGCGGTGGTGGCCGGGTGCGCGCACACCTGCCCGGCGGTGGTGGCCGGGTGCGCGCACACCTGCGCTGCGGTGACGGCCGGATGCGCGCACACCTGCGCGGCGGTGGTGGCCGGATGCGCGCACACCTGCGCGGCGGTGACGGCTGGGTGCGCGCACACCTGCCCGGCGGTGGTGGCCGGGTGCGCGTACACCTGCGCGGCGGTGACGGCCGGGTGCGCGCACACCTGCGCGGCCTTGGTGGCCGGATGCGCGCACACCTGCGCGGCGGTGACGGCCGGGTGCGCGCACACCTGCCCGGCGGGGGTGGCCGGGTGCGCGCACACCTGCGCTGCGGTGGTGGCCGGATGCGCGCACACCTGCCCTGCGGTGGTGGCCGGGTGCGCGTACACCTGCGCTGCGGTGGTGGCCGGATGCGCGCACACCTGCCCAGCGGTGGTGGCCGGGTGCGCGCACACCTGCGCTGCGGTGGTGGCCGGATGCGCGCACACCCGGACTTTAAGGGTTCTGGATTCTACTAGAAGGACCTGCATGTTTGTAACTGTGACACACAGGACAATGTCATAAATGCCATGACTCACAGTTGAAGTATTGCTAATGTATTATTGACTTGAGGCTGGATTTTATTTCTCGGCGGTGGGGTATTTTCACATCCAAGAGAATATGGGCTTGCTTCTAGAGTTGTGTATATGTAGATAGAATATCGTCACTCGCCAAAGCTTAAGGTGTGAAGGGGCAGTGTATTTCTGCTTAGGGTAGGAAGAGCTAAACATTCACTCAGCAATGGGTTACCATGTGCCAAGGTTGTGTAGGACACGGTCTCCGTGCTGTAGCACCTTACAGTTGATTGAGGTTGAGGCGCAACTATACTGGTAGGACATCTATAGTCAAAGGAGAAGACCTTCCTTACAGTCTGTTGCTGTATCTAGGGCTAGCTGTAGTGGTAGCGTAGATAGGCTTAAATACTGCCTGTCACCCCAGAATGACATCTCATTCCTTTAGAACTTGAATACTTTTAATAAATGCAGTAAGTCCGTTTTGATGTGAAGATAACCCTTGATACTATTTCGGTATCAAACAAGAGAAAAACCACACTAGTTTTTGAATTGAGAGAATTTAATATAAAAGTTAACTAAGATTGCTAACTAGGTTCTTAAAAGGATAAAAAGAGATTGCTAAAGGTATCAGAGAAGTGACAGCTGTGGGAAGCAGTCGCTACCCCACGGCTTGAGGGAACTAAGGGAAGTGGTTGAAATTAAAAGACTTAGAAACTGAGAGGTGAGTTCCTGCATAGCTGAAACTGGGGACTCTGGGGAGGAAGTGGTGCTGCTCCTTTAAATGTTGGAAAAATCTGCAAACTGGATTCAGTTGTTGCTGCAGGAGGTGATGCTGAAAGAAGTAGCAGGTGGACAGGGGCCCCCCCCCAGGACACAGCAGCAAAGAGGTGGAAGCAAGTCCCTTCTCCGGGGCGGTCTTGCAACCTTCCCCGTGCTCTGGCTGAGTCTAATGTGGTCTGCAGAGTCCCAGTCCCAGCATCACAGTTGCATAGAGAATGCGAGAGATATAATGCCTTAACTGTCTATTAGGACCTGCCCGGGTTATTTGAAAACCAGGGCTGAGAGAGAGAGTGTAAAGTGAAGCTTCTAGGGGACAGGAAAAGGGAACAGTAATAGGAAGATACTGAGCAGCGCTGGGTAAGTCAAACTGGTCAGCTTTGAAATCAGGAAGCTTCTAAGAGTAAGTCATCACTGTTATAACACAATCACCTTGGATGCATCAAAATAAGGAGCCCCTAGTTCAAGTTTAGACCCCAAATGTAACTTCTTTGCAGGTTTATATAGTGCTTTTAGTATAATGTAGGTAAATATGAGGATTTTGATCTTATTGAATCCTCCAAGGAAAAACTGATTTTCTGCTTTTCACACTGTAGGGGAGGCCAAAATTTACCTCTTCACGTCTAAGTTATTAGTTGGGATGGGCCCCTTTTAACAAAGGACAGAACAAAAAGACAAAAACAACTTTATCAGTGCAACTTTATTAGTACATTTCAAGAGGGTAAACCACAATGAAAAGTAACTTGTAGTTCTGTATTTTAAAACTTCACTGATACAGAATCTTCCACTAATCTTCCTGTGTGTCTCTGCAAATATTGAAATAAAATATTGCAGAAACAACAGGGTACAGAAAAGCAGTTTTAGTCCAGGGGTGGCAAGGCAGGGAAGGGTGGCTTAGGGGGTAAAACAAGTGGCTGAAAATTTGTTTACAGTTTTCTCCAGTGCCCTTTCTGGCCTTGTAAGAGTTCAAAGTTGTTTCCAATAAAGAAGAATTTATTAATATATCCTGTCTTTAGACAGAAAAGAGCTTTTCCTTCAGTCTCTGCCTCTTCATTGTCTTCAGCCGAAATTTATTTCAAGGGGGTGTATTTTGGGGTGACCTAGTTTTATTCAACATGTGCAGGGAGTCGGAGTTATTTTTTTCCTTTTGTATTTGTTACGCTTGATTCTGCTCTCCTATTCCCCATTAGAAAATTGCTTATTCTGATAACTCTGGGATAGTAAAGAAATGCAGGAAAAAGTAGCGCCCTATACATAAAATACATGGAACTTCTGTAAGCACATATCTTAACAACTATGTTCAATAAAATAATTTTAAGTCCGTCAGCATTTTTCGTATTTGAAAACATTTATATAGATTATCATTGGGAAAATGAGTCAATTAGCCTTTCTTGCCAGAAGACCATGAGGTGGCAGATTGTTTTGAATAACCATAATTAAGCCAGCAGGTGCCTGTTACCTTAAGTAATTGTCACTAGTGCTTGATTCAGTGCCTCTGTTCTAGCCACTATGTGAGGCCAAGGCTTTCCACGTGTGGGGAAAGCTGCTTGTGCCAGTGCACCTGCCCTCAGGGAGTTGGATGAAGGTGAACGACCCCAGTTAAAGGGCACGTCACAGCTGCCTTTGGCTCTTTTTTCTCTGGTCTGTCCGAATCCTGTGCAAATCTCCTCAGTCTCAATCTCTGGCACTGCTGTTGGCATTGTCGGCAGGATTTGTCACACATCATGTGGAACCTTCTGTGCCCCTAGGGTAGGGGATGGGGGGTGGCCTGCCATGAGTATGTGGTACTCAGTGGCTCACCTGTTGTCTATCTGGGTGCCCCCATAGGAGTGGCCTGGTGTGTATGGGACACCACTGTGCGTCAAGAGGGACTTTGAGAAGTGTCAGTGGGGTAGTGGGGGCCGAAGACTGGGTGTTTCTTACAGTTCTCTGTGCAGAGGCTGAGGCAGAAACATCTGGGGACCCCAGGACCAGTTGAAGGCAGAATGACAGCAGTGCAGGGCCCTGGAGGAGACGAGGTAGCTCCCTGAGGAGGGGTGGCAGTGTGACTCAGCACAGGGATTGAGGAAGTCAATGGCTCCTGGAGGGGAAGTACAGTAACTCAGTGGGATCATTGGAACTTTCCCGTGGCAGTGATGGTGGACTCCTGTTTTAGGGCCTAAGCAGTGGTAACAAAAAGGGTAAAAATGCAACAGCCAAGGGCACCAGTAAGGCAGGAAGCTGCACCCCCACAAGTGCCCAAACTTCCCATTTTCTGTCCATACACCCAGATAGAGTTGGTGGAGTTGGGGAACAGTCTGCGCAGAGAATTCATGAGTCCCTGGCCTCTTGCCTGTTGCATTTATGCGGTCTAGGTGTGGATGGCATTGTCCTGATGCCTCAGATGGAGAACTCAGCCTCTGTCACGACATACCTACCTGTGTGGCAGCACTTGCAGGAGTGTCGCTGTCACGGCCGAAGTGCCCTTGCTGGACTGGGTTGTGGCTGCCATCTGTATTGTATGGTCTAATGCTGGTGACCTGCCAGGTCCTGTTAGTCACTGGCAGCCCTATTAGCTGCAATAATTTCTTTGGGAACTGGCTATGTAGAATGCTGTGTTTAACTTGAATGTCTGAGGGTCAATGCTGAATGCTTTACAGCTGTGGAGTGCAACCTCTGCCCTGTTTGGGTCCTCTGTCAAGATCGGCACTTATGTGGGGCAGCCAACAAGTACCCGGCACCACAGCAGCTCTGAGGGAGGCAGAGACCATCAGGCAAGAGAGGGAATCTGCGCCACTAGTGAGAAAGCAGCACGGGTGGGGAACCTCGAAGACAGTGACTTTCACTGCGCTCAGGTGTGCGCAGACATTTGTCAGCCAGGTGGACAAAGCGAAAATTGATGAGAAACCCAAAGCCTTGTTGTTAGAATTATGGCAACAACTAACTCCAGGGCAGCCATTCCAACCCCTGAAACGACAGAAGGGAGAAGCAGAATCAAAAGTTAAGAGGCCAGACGTGCAAGCCATCGGCCTACAAGGTTTCCTCCGAGAAGAGAGAAAAGGAGAGGTGGGTTTCCCAGTCAAGGCAAAAAGGCAGAAGGAACAGCAGACCAGGGTAGAAAGGCAGGAGTAACACCTTATTCTGAAGTGAGCTCACAAAAGCACCTTGTGTTTTAACAAATATCAATAAAATAAATCTTTAAGCATTTCTCATAATTGAAAACACTTAAAGAGATTATCATGGGGGAAGGTGATTGAGTTAGCTTTTCTTACCTGAAAGCCACGAGGTGCCAGATTGTTTTGAGCTGCGGTGCCCTGTGTTACCTTAAGAATGTAAAGTGGTCATCATTAGTGCTTGGTTTGGAACCACTGTTTTAGTCACTATGAAAGGACTCAAGGCCTAATGCATAGGGGGGCTTTTTGGGCCGGTTTGCCTATCCCCTCCCATGTGGATGAAGGTAGTGTCCCCACATTTGTTCAAGGCCATTTAGAGAAGAATGAAGAGCATGTCACAGCTACTTTCAACTCCTCAGTTTTTCCTGGGTCCAGTATGAATCCTGTGCAAACTTCCTCGGCCTCACTCTCTGGCACAACAATTATTTTTAGTTAAAACTGAATCAGTGTTTTAATCATGTTGCTTTCATTTTAATAGCAACTATACTGGAGTACATTCCATACTTAGAATTTCATTGTGACATAAACATAATTAATATTCCTGTTGTCTTTTCTGCTAAACCATACCTTTTATGTTTTACTTTTTAGCCATTAACAGTGGAGCCTGTCACCACATGTCTCTCCCCCTCAGTGCGTGACATGATCTGTAAACTTGGGTTTGAAGGCAGAGATGACTGTGACATCAGCAGCATCATGGCCCAGCATGGTGAGGTGTACTGGAGAAAGATCACTGGCTGTGTGAGCTACCACTCCGGTTCGTACTGCCCTCATTAGCGCTGCTCTGTTGGCAGGGTCTTGACCTGCATCTTGACTTGTGAAATCCTTCCCAACCATTGCATCTTGTTAGAGGATGTTAGGCTATAGGCCTCACTCCCAGGAGACAAGGGAACAGTGTGGGAGAGGGACAAGGCCAGAGAAACAAAGTTAAGGGAAAGCTGAGCTCAGAGCCCATGTGTGGGGGACAGAGGAAGGGGACCAACGGGGTGCCCCTAGGCAGTAGGGACCCCAGGCTGCCTCCTGGGGTTGTAGCTCCGAAGGCCTTATGATAATTTACCCGTAGATATCCGTGAAACAGTTGCAGGATATAAACCATAATTGTATACTCACTCTAAATGTCTTCTAGGCATTCTTGTACATTTTTTTGGAACAGGGATGGATGTTAGGGAAATCTAAAACTTGTTACAAATGAATGTATGAGGTTGGATGATTAAGGTCACACGCTCATCTTAGAAAAAATGCTATGTTCTTTTTTTTTTTTTTGAGACAGAGCCTCAAGCTGTCACCCTGGATAGAGTGTTGTGGCATCACAGCTCACAGCAACCTCCAATTCCTGGGCTCAAGTGAGTCTCTTGCCTCCGCCTCCCAAGTAGCTGGGACTACAGGCGCTCGCCACAACACCTGGCCATTTTTTGGTTGCAACCGTCATTGTCGTTTTGCAGGCCCAGGCTGGATTCGAACCCACCAGCTCAGGTATACGTGGCTGGCGCCTTAGCCTGTTGAGCCATAGGCGCCCAGCCGAAAAAATGCTATGTTCTTAATTGCTGAATATCACTATGGTCACCTTCAAAGTACTGCCCTTGGTGACTATTGTGATATTCAACAATGAGGTATGTAGCACTTTTTCTAGGATGAGTTGAGAATGTAATTGTCCAACCTCATAAGCTGGCCTAGCAAGTCCATTTCCAAAAATGTATAAGGCAGGCACACTACATATAGGAACGTGTGCGGGGTCACTCCCTGCAGCGCTGTTAGACGGGCACACTGCAGGTGGGAAGGCGTGCGGGGTCACTCCCTGCAGCACTGTTAGACGGGCACGCCACAGGAGGGAACGCGTGCGGGGTCACTCCCTGCAGCGCTGTTAGATGGGCACGCTGCACGAAGGAACGCGTGAGGGGTCACTCCCTGCAGTGCTGTTAGACGGGCACACCACAGGTGGGAACGCGTGAGGGGTCACTCCCTGCAGTGCTGTTAGACGGGCACACCACAGGTGGGAACGCGTGAGGGGTCACTCCCTGCAGCACTGTTAGACGGGCACACTGCACGAAGGAACGCGTGTGGGGTCACTCCCTGCAGTGCTGTTAGACGGGCACACTGCAGGTGGGAACGCGTGAGGGGTCACTCCCTGCAGCGCTGTTAAGACGGGCACACCGCAGGTGGGAACGTGTGTGGGGTCACTTTCTGCAGCATCTCAAGGTCCTTATGGGTATGAGTGGAAGGTTGTTTATTGTAGCATTGTTTTTAAGGTGATACATTACAGATGTAAACACGTGGAAGGTGATTTCCTCCTGTATTGTAACAGCTAAATTAAGAAATATGTAAATTGTAAACAGCCAAACTTTAAGCTGTGGGAGTTAGATCAGTGAATGTGAGAACTGCACACCCGGGCCTGGGACAGTGCTGAGAATGAACAAGGAAGCTCATCTGATATAGAAATCGCTGAACTAAGTGGGAAATAACAGGGACACAAGTTTATCCACTCGCTTATATATTTTGATTGTGAACCATGTGGATGTTCAACCCTAAATTTATCAAAATTCATATTATAAAGCTGTTCTAAAATAATTGTCACTGAGAATTTCAGTCTAACAGTGTTATTTTTTAAAAATCAGGTTACAAATTACATACTCAACGTGAATCTTCTTTCCTTTATACTTGCAGAGGTAAAGGCATTGAAGAAAATATTCCTTGTTTGAAACTTTTTGTACTTTCCAAACTCTAGTAGTATATTGTTTTATAATCAGATAAGTGATCTGTTTCTAACATGTTCAATTATAAGCTGTTGGTTTTGTGGAAATTCTGTAACCAAAGCTCTTTTTCTGACTTAGACGTGTTTTAAGCATGTGACGTGGAGCTGGGTACTGAATTCTCTTCTTTTAAGACCAGAGTCTGGACTACCGGGGAACCGTGAAAATGCTGGGTCCTGTGTGTGCAGCCGTCCATTCCCACCTCCTGTCTCTAACCGAGGTGCAGTTTGAAGTTGGATATACACCGTGGCTTCAGTGGACAAGCTTTCCAGAGGTTTGGCTGTTGAACAACCTTTAGGAATAAAGGACTTTCTGAAAACTGCTTATCAGCCCTTCTTAGTTGCCAGTCTTCAGACTCCTCCATTCATGGGCCTTCCCTCTCCCTGAAGACATCTCAAGGCTTACAAATGAAGCATGAGCTGAGGAAGGTGCCCATTTGAACTAAGGAAGCTTTGGATTCAGTATCTAAAGGGTCAGGGTTGGTGAGGTAGCCCTGCGTGAGGGGTGCTCCTGCTGGGACAGGAGAAAAACTGACTTCCCCAGAGTAACAGCCCCTGTGGGGGGCAGGTAGCTGTTCTCAGACAGCTAGGTTACCAGGAAATTAATTGGAGGGGGGTTAGGTAGTTTGGGGCCCAAATCCAGTCCCATTTTGGTTTTGTCTTTCGTTCAGCGTGACCACAATAAAGTAGTAACTATAACACATCTAATTCCAAAATAATTCAGATTTCCAAATGTAGAATAGGGCTGTTGCTTCTCTCTTCCTGATAGCACTTTGTGTGGTGGGATGATGTGCCTTGTGTGTGTGAAGAACTAAGCTAATATACATGGTAAATCAGATGTCAGAAATCTGACTTTTCAATTCATAGTTAGGCTAGACTTACTGCAACAGACATTTAAACTTCCATAGTATTTCTTAGATAATTTTAGATTCTTCAAGTATTGTAATATTATAGAAAATATTTACTTATACCAAAATAAATTGTAGCAGTTAATCTTTAAGTGGTTAGAATGTCAATAAATGATTCTTTAAGAAATATTTCTTGAATGGTAGTTCTAGTATGTGTTTTATTCTAAACAGTTATTTGCTGAAATATTTGATGGCTTGAAAAGTCTGCGATCTCCTGCCATTTCTCTTGGCTTAATGAAACTGACATCATGTCTGGAACGAGCCTTGGGTGACGTGAGTGAGACTGCTTTCATTATTGGTCTTCTGTCTGGATGAATGGTAAACTATTTTAGAGTTGCCTTCAGATTTCTTGACTGCATTTTATGGGGAAAAAATTTAGTCATTTGGTTTTTAATACTTTTAATGATTATAAAATCAAAAAACATGGGCATTGAATAGTTTTTCCCCTCATTTGTACAAACAGTTGCTTTGTGGATAATGTTTGTTCTTAACTGCATTATGAGCCAATTCATGTTATCCCACTTTTGTTTGACTTTCAGGTATTTTTACTGGTTGGGAAGGAATGCCCCTTTCTTTTAAGAGATCTTCTTGCCTCCGAGGAGCTTGCACAAGTGTTTGGGCAGCCGGTGGTAAGCGGGGCAGTCAGTGGTAAGTGGGGCAGTTGGTGGCAAGCGGGGCAGTTGGTGGCAAGCAGGCTTCTCTAAAGCTTACACGAAAGTTCAGCGTGAGAGAGTTGCATTAGCTGTGCTGCTGCCATGGTGGTATCACTAACTGAGGCGAGCCCCGCCACCTGCCCTCCACAGCTGTCCCTCTCCCAGCACACAGAAGGCCCCACTGTACCATCTGGAGTGAGAGTGACCACTGGGCTGCCAAAGGGACAGTTCCAAGCATTTCGTTTGTCAATTGTGTATTAATAATTCTAATACTAACTCAATCCAGAATAAAACTTGAACTCTTAAGAGTGATACTACAGTTTTACTTTATAGTATCAGTGTTTTTAACATGTAAAGTTATTCCCTTTGCAACTCTTTCAACTTAGTGGAAAGAAATCAGATGCTAATCGTGCAAAGCAGAACACTTCTTCAAAGCCTCCTGGCTGCACATGGGCAGGAACCCTAAGACCAATGAATAAGCTTTCAGTGGCCGGGTGAGGCCAGTGGAGATGAAGGCTGAGAGCCTTGCTGGCTGTGTTTAAATAAGAAATCTGTCTTTAACAACGCTTTCCCACTCCCCATGGATCTGTACCCCTTGTCAGCGTAAAGATTGTGGAGGCATGGAGTGAAGATAGTGTGAACTTGTTACACTGAGCTTTTCAACTTCATTTCTTTGGTCTGTTCTGTAAGTCCAGGCTGAGCTGATGTCGTTTGCCGGCAGCCACTCTGTGCCACCAGGCAGCCTTGCTCAGTCACTGGCACACACGTTTCATGGCCCAGGTGGCTTGAGCAAAGAGGACTAAAAACTAACAGGGCAAAAGGACTTCCTGAAGCGGCATGGAGGCACTGCTGGGTGATGTCCTTAGGTGGGGTTGGGTCCCCTCGTTGTGACTCCACCTGCTGGTTCTGGCTCTCCCCTCTAAGGGAAATTCAGAATGTGTCTTTCTCAGTTGCAGCCGTTCAGTGAGTGGAGACAGCTTTTGTTCCATCCCCAAGTCTTTTGGAGGTTTGGCCGTTCTTTCTCCTGACGTGGTTTCAAGTGATCTTAGTCGGAGTGTCATCTGGTGTTTCGGGTCTCTTAAGTGTGGTCCTCTGAACCCAGAAGCGGTTCTATGCACTTGGCATGATGGCTGCAGCCCATTGGGAGGGACCCCATGTGGGTTTGCTCCCACTGGGAGGTGGAGTGGTGGGAGCAGATGAGGAGTCTTGAAGCGGGCAGCCAGAGGTGGGGCTGGGCCGTGTCTTACCACAGTGCGTGCGGCCTAATACCGAGTTTCTGTCTACTTCCTATTTTATTTTACCTGGATATTAGGCAGGTCTTACCTCTCCGCACTAACTCTGTAGCCTTTGAAACCTTGGTTTCACCTTCTCAGCTTGTTTTTCTCACCTGTTTCTGGGCTGACAGCACCTTCCTCGTAGGTTGTGCTGAGGGGGAGAGTTGAATACATGGGAATGTGTTCGGTGCGTGTTGAACACTTGATAAATGTCTTATTAATATGCACCACAACTGCTCAGGCTGTTGGCTCTGTTATTTCTAAATAAAGCATCTTGGTATTAATTGGTTTATTCAGTAGTTCCACGCTCACCTATTTGATCTTCTGTGCTTAACTGCATTAGATGAATGTACTAAAAGTCTTTCTCGGCTCTCCACGGGGTCTCAACCTGCGTAATATCTTATGGCATGGATTTGTGTCTCCACAAGAAATTCCTCCAAAGTAAGTTGCTAGCAAAATAACTTACTGCTAATGAGTTTATCTTGAATTTCATGAGATAGAAAGATGATGAGTTTGGAGACAGAGTTATGAGTCAGGATTTTGAAGATAAAGTGGGATCTTGCTAACACAGTTACCAGGGTGGTGACAGGGTTATGGTTCCAGTGATCTAAACCCTAATGGTAGTCCAGGCCCCATGAGAAGGGGGCGATGCTGGACACGCCCGGGAAGGGAGCCCTGAGCTCTCAGTGCAGTTTCTGAGATGACGTGCCTCCCAGCCATTCCTCGCACAGCTTAATTCCTACATCTAGGGGAATCTTGCGCAAGTTGATGATGTTCTGCTTTTTTAACTAAACTTTTTGTTAAAGTGAAGCATGTCATGTGTAATGGAGTTCGTTTTCTAATAGATCTCTGTGGTGGTTTCCCCTAGATACTGTTCAATGATGGTCGTGTTGACAGCAGGACTAGGCCAATTACTGGAGAAGTACCTTCAACAAACAAAGTTGACATTCACACACCGGTCTTCTGTGACTCTTACCAACTTTGAAGATTTGATCGTTTTTCCTGGCAAGTACTACTTTTCATATTTCTCCCCTTAATATGTCTTTGAAAATGTTTGCAAAGTCAATAAAATAGCAGTTAGAATCACACTCTTGAGGTGAACTAAAGTACTTCTTCTGTGGCTGGATTTCAAAGTTTCTGGAAGGCTCTATTCCTCTTTAAGGGTGGAGCTCTGCTTCTTCTGCCCTGCTGAGGTGGGAAGTCCTTGGGATTGCAGCTTCATGAGTCAATGTTGGTTAGAGCTGACTTGTTTCCCAGGGGCATTGACATAAAAATGACTCTGGGCTCTTCTGTAACGTATATTCCCTTTCACCTTTTGTTCTTTGTACTCGCTCATTACGCTACAAGTGCCATGGTGTGAAGGGTCCTCTGTACCCCCAAAAGTACATTTAAGTTAATGAGTATGCCCAGATGGTCAGCCCTCAGCCAACTCCTTCTGCAGAGTTTTCACCCAGATTGCTGGAGATGTGCAGTTGTCCTCGTCCCCGTGTTCTGAGGTATCTGTGGTTGTAGTGCCTCTGGCTCCAGCTCAGCGCGATTGCATCCTTGGTGGGTGGGTGCCCCTACTGCAGGCTGTGCCCTCCAAAGGGGTCACGCACAACAGCACTTCCAGGTGTGTTCCCATCTCGTTTCCGCTGGTTGGTGTGATCATACGGGGATGTGGCTGCTTTGCAGATATAACTTACGAGGTGCTTTTGGTGTTAGAAGAAGTGGTGACGAGGTCCACTTTCATATTAGAAATCATGTCGCCCTACTGGGAAACTGCAGTGACCACGTTCAAGGCACACAGGTAACAGCTGGGCATGTTAGTGGTTTCTGGGGGTGGCAGCCAGCCCTTCTCAGCACATGTGCCTCCCACGCTTTGCTGTAGAAGAGGTGGGCTGACTGGAGGGGACCTGAGTGTGAAATGCCCTCATGCATTTCCTTGGGAAACAGCTGCTATTGTGCTCTAAACATTGCATGTCATCTTTTTGGTACAGGGGATTCAATTGTTTTTTAGAAGCCACTTTAATGTTTTTGAGTGCTGTGAATAGTGTTAGTCGTGAGACAAAGACAAGTGGCTTTGCCTCATGCTGTGTCTGTCCCCACAAGAGCAGAGCCGCACAAGGGCTTGTCCTGTGTGTGGTGATCAGCAGGTGGGACAAGTTGGTCCTTAGTCCTTACTGGTTACATTACCCTGACATGTTCACTTTTAAACTTTGAAAACCCACTAAAATTTTGGTGTGAGTTTTTTAAAGAACTGGTGAAATGAGTCAGGCTGGTGTTTAGCATTCTGTCCTATTGAGTCTACTAAGAATGGTTCGTCAAACATTAAAATGCTGGAAGAGATGGCCAGGTGTGGTGGCTCACGCGCTCTGGGAGGCCGACGCAGCCAGATCGCCTGAGCTCAGGAGCTGGAGACCAGCCTGAACCCATCTCTAACATAGCCGGGCATTGTGACGGGCGGCTGTGGTCCCAGCTACTCGGGAGGTTGAGGCAAGAGAATCACTTGAGCTCAAGAGTTTGAGGTTCCTATGAGCTGTGATTCTACCACACTCTACTGAGGGCGACAAAGTGAGACTGTCTCAAAACAAACAAACTAAAAAAACACTGGAAAACCATTTTAAAATTACTAGTTAGGAACCTTTAATCCTGTTTTTGTTTCTTGTTAGCAAATAAATCCCTTCTTCCTTCTGTCCCACATTAGCTACCTCGGCTGCAGCAGGTTTGATGCTGGTGCCAATGTTTGTTTCTGAAATGTGGAGTTTTGTCATTTCCCTCCACGTCACAGGTTTGCTGACTGTGCCATGTTGTTACTGACACAACTGGAGACTGGACTCAGGAGAGTTTTCGCTGCAGTTAACAAATGTCCACAGAGACTCCTGACTGCCGAGGTACAGCTGCTCTTCTTGCCATCGTTGTTGCAGTGTTAACAGTTTCCGGTGACAAACTCAATTTTAAAATTTATTTACTGTTGAAATTAACTATTTTTTTTTTGAGACAGAGCCTCAAGCTGTCACCCTGGATAGGGTGCTATGGCATCACAGCTCACAGCAACCTCCAATTCCTGGGCTCAAGCGAGTCTCCTGCCTCCACCTCCCAAGTAGCTGGGACTACAGGGGCCCGCCACAACGCCCGGCCATTTTTTGGTTGCAGCCACCATTGTTGTTTGGCCGGCCCGGGCTGGATTCGAACCCGCCAGCTCAGGTGTACGTGGCTGGCGCCTTAGCCCGTTGAGCCACAGGCACTGAGCCAAAATTAACTTTTTATCTAAGAACTTTAGAAGCCTTCTGTCATTTTTGGAGGGCTTCCTATTGTAATTTTTTAGGATGTATATTGAATATTTCAAAGTAGTCTTTAAACTTATACCATCAAAGTATTGCGCACTGTTCTTAAAAACTAACTTCAGGATATTATAGGAGTACACATGTTTTGGGTACCTAATTTGCTTTCGTACACTTCGGGTGAAAGTTAAGTGTGTCCCTAACCCAGAATGTGAATTGTACCTGCTGGGTGGGAACTGGCCCAGCCCCTCCTCTCCCTCCTGCCTGCTCCTGTTGAGTTCTACTTCCCTGTGTGCACAGAGGTGCTGCGGGACTCGTCTTCAAGCACCAGCCATGGTGGTGGGCGCTGCCCTGTGTGTGATGGGTGTGAAGTCCACAGTGCGTCACCCCCAGGGCAATGTGAGAGAGCAGGAAGACCTGGGTGGAAACTGACCTTGGGAAAGTAACCAAAGCCCTCTGAGCTTAAAAATGGGATATAATGCCTTCCTAAGAAGCTGCAGGATTTACAGGTGACTTAAGGTTCCTACCACACAGTGGGAGCTTTTCATCACGCTGTCGGATTCCCACGTGGCCCCAGTTCCCCTGAGGCAAGTGTCAGTTTCCAGCCTGCCCGCCCCAGCTCCTAGAATCATGTTGCTGCCCCTTTGTGACAACCCTGACCAGATTCTGCTGCTACTGGCAGGTCTCAAAACAAAATGACTGCGGTGACTTCAGTGGGACACTAACTGTTTCTGCCTCATTCGAGTGAGGTGGCAGCCCCCGACCATAGCACTGGGCCCTCCCTGCCTGTGTTGTCTTCTGCTGACGCAGTCACGCCTGCCTCTGAGTGCCACCTCATGGTCTCCCCACTTACCCGAGCTCCCCCTGCACAAACACACAATTGTTTCCTCAGGCCACATGACTTCCACATACAGTTTAGCTCAGGCTTTTATGCAGAATAGGATCAATGTGTAAGGTAACACTCATGTGAAGATACTTTATAAAGCTTGTCAAATGCTGTGCAAATGTTATTTACTAAATACTTAATGGCATAAAGCCCAAGATAATGGAAAATATGAATATTACTAGGACTTACTGACTTTGAAGAAGCTTACAGTGGAGAGAAGACAAATTAATTGTGTAGAAAAAGGTAGAAATTGACACATGTATTTTATGGAGATAACTGAAATTCAGCTTTTTGGAAAAAGTGGGGACGTGGTTGGCAATTTGATACTTAGAATAGCTCAGGAAGGATTTGAGGGCTGTCAATAAGGTTTGAGAACTAAAGGTACAGATTTTAGAGTTTTCCACATAGTAATGTTGGACAATGTTACTATGAAGTTACGAAGCACTAATTTAAGAGCTGGCGAAGTACTGATTTCATCATATGTGCAAAACATCATTGAATTCCCCTAGATGCCTTTTGAGATAGGTGTAGTCATGTCCTGTTCACAGGGAAGCCTGAATCTGGTGTGAAATAAGTTGCCCAGGGCCCTACCACTAGAAAATGCTAAAGTTAGGACCAGGCTCTGAGGCAGCCCTGTCTGCAGACTGCATGATTGTGCTAAGAAGCATATGAAGCATTTTTAAGAAGCAAAGGCTGTTAGAGAAACTACTAAATCATACTCACTTGTGCACAAATACTCCACCCCTTGTGTGGGTAGCAAAATCTGGAGTCCTGGATTTTGGGAACAACTGGGCCTGTGTGAGTGAAGGCCCAGTTGTTCCCAAAACTTTACTTCATCAAAGCATCTTTTTAAAGATGCTAACACGCAGGCCCAGTTGTTCCCAGCACTTTCACTCGACTGAAGGCTGTCTGGGTCTCCCTGTCTCATGACGTGTTCATCTCATCAATGACATGCTTATCACGGGAAGTCTTGTGTCTACATACTATAATTATTTTATGCTTTGAATGCTACTGTATTTGTATTTTGCCTTAACTGTGTTCTATTTTTTTCCTTTTCTGAAGTCAACAGCTCTTTATACAACCTTTGATGAAGTAAGTGATTAAACCCAGAAGGTAACTTGAGACAAGCAAACTTCATCTTTTGAAATACAATTTAAAATACAAGATTGAAAGATCAGCCATAAATCACATGCTTACAGAAAAATATCGGTAGTAATATAAGTCTCTCCCAAAACTTATAATAGATCTAAATGTAGTTATCAGGTTAATCTTGAGACCCCAAATTATTAATCTATCTTATATAGTTACACAGAACTTAAAGTTAGAAAATGCAAAGAGATGCTAATATTCTTCGCTGAAATTGTTTAAAGATTTACAGAGACAGAGTCTCCCTATGTTGCCCTCAGTAGAGTGCAGTGGCGTCACAGCTCACAGCAACCTCAAACTCTCGGGCATAAGTGATTCTTTTGCCTCAGCCTCCCAAGTAGCTGGGACTACAGGCACCCACTACAACGCCCAGCTATCTTTGTTGTTGTTATTGTTGTTCTTGTCGTTGTTTAACAGGCCTGGCTGAGTTCAATCCCACCAGCCCGGGTATGCCCTAACCATTGAGCTACAGGCATCGAGCTGCTTAAATTTTAGATTTATCTTTTCTGCACATGAGATATTCCTCAAGTGGTGTTAGGAGTGTGCAATGTATACTGATTAATCTGTGTATGGAGGATGAGAGTCTGGAGTAGTAAAAGTTACAGTTGGAAATTTTTTTTTTTTTTTAGACAATTTCATTTTGTCACCCTTAGTAGCATGCCATGGCTACTGCCAAGGTGAGAGTCTGGAGTGGTAAAAGTTACAGTTGGAAATTTTTTTTTTTTTTTTAGACAATTTCATTTTGTCACCCTTAGTAGCATGCCATGGCATCATAGCTCACAGCAACCTCAAACTTTTGGGCTCTAGCGATTCTCTTGCCTCAGCCTCCAAAGTAGCTGGACAACAGGCGCCCACCACAACACCCGGCTATTTTTTGGAGACGTGGCCTTGCTCTTGCTCAGGCTGGTCTAGAACTCCTGAGCTCAGGGAAATCCACCAACCTCAGCCTCACAGAGTGGTATGGTTAGAAAACTTACCACCTATGGAGTATACAGGCTTTGGGGGTGCGCAGCCCTTGTAATTCCTGCGTGGGTGGCAGTGGCTAAGAGTTAGGAAAGGAGGCTGCAGAGATTTGGGAATTCAGATCACTTTACCTCTGTGATAACTAGTAGATTGCTGAATGAGTGTGTGCTGGGCAAGTTAAAAATGCATCTGTTTCCCTACAGAGTTCATTCTGTAGGTAAATGACTTGCTGTTATTTTGGTAAATAGTACATTTGGGATGCAAGGATTAGGTTAGCACAGTAAAGTCTGCATAGGGCTCGGTCTGTAGGATTGGGTCAGGGTGGTTTGGTCCCAAAGTTAAGTGACTGAAGTGACTCTGCACACACAACCACACACAGATGTGTGCAGCTGCACACGTGCACGGTAGAGCTACAAGTCTATTCCTGCTTCTTACACTGGTTAAGAGAGATTTTACTGAACAGGTGGCTGCTGTGTTTGAACACTGTCATTTAATTTGCTTGGAATATATAACATGTTATCCTAAAGGTACTGTATCCTTTGACTCGAAGTTCTGTGTAAGTGTGTAGACCATTTAATTTATTTTTGGTGTTTTAGATTTTGGCAAAACACTTGAGCGATGGTAAAATCAATCAGCTTCCTCTTTTCCTTGGAGAGCCTGCTATGGTAAAGTATTAGTTATTTTCTAATCCACTACTCTTGTATTGATGGGTGTGGTTGGCACTTCTACATGGAATTAACTTTGGCTCGTGGCAGGCTCAGGAAAAATATCTGGGGACCACTTGTGTGTTCAGCTTCATCTTCCCCTCAGCAGACCCCAGGCCTGGGCCTGGGCCTCATGCCAGTAATGGATAAGTGTCTTTTTGAAGCCTGGCCGTGGTGTTCTATTCCTAAACAGCACCTGTTTATATGATTTCTGCAGGACAGAGGATCGTATTTGCCTTGTAAAATGTGACTAATAAGGTTGAGTATTAGATGAAAAGAGATTGATCACTTAAAGTCATTTTCTGTTTTTATTTTGTGAAAATATTTCCATGATCATTTTGGACTGTAAATATCAATCCTGAGAGTGAGTGGACCCGGATTCTCAAATCTGTCCTGGGCCACTAGTCGCACCCTCCACTCTCCAGGCGTCTGTTTCTGCCGTTGAAAGAAAGACAGCTGCAGGGGCATCGAGTCTGCTCTTCTCTGCCTGGAGTCCCTGGGGCTGTGTGTCCATTGGCAGTTTGCCTAGGTCAGCAGTTTTCTGACCACTTTTCCTGGTAGCCTCAGATTGGGCTGTTTTAGAGAAATAGCACCTGTGTTCATTCGGCTTCAGAGATGAGTGGTCCAGGCAAGCACCTGAGAAAACACATGAGTGCAGGGCTGTGCTCCAGCGGGGGAGTGGTGGCTCTTACTGCTGTGTAAAAATTACTTTCCAGACATGGATGGCTGAGTCCCTCCCTTGGAGGAGGGAAAGAATAAGGAATACTTGAGTTTGGGGTACCAGCACCATCCAGGTAGCTCTGCCTGCCTCAGGGAGTCTTGGGCTCTGTCAGTGCTGTGCTGTTGGGAGAGGATGTGGGTTCTGGGGCCTAGCCCCAAGCCACAAGGAACTGTCTCTGTGGGGCTCACTGCTGCAGAAACACGGTGGGAGCAACTGGCTCTGGGCCTTGGGCTTACTCTTTCCTCTGCTGGGAATACTCAGAAAACATTTTTCTGTTTATTTTCTGGAAGGAATTTCTCTGGGATTTCCTGAACCATCAGGAGGGTCCCCGTATAAGAGACCGTTTAAGCCACGGGGAAATTAACTTGCGTGACTTTCCAAAGGAGATGACAAACCAACTGCTTGCGTTCTCCCTTGTCCTCTCACTCAGATTCGTTGATGAAGATCTGTTGTCAGTCCTTAAGGTAATGTAGAGGGAAGAAAGCGTTAGATTCACTCTTCAGCCACGAAAGAGTCTATTTTTCAAACATAACTGTTCATCACCTTGTCTTCCTACATCAAAATAAATGTAAATCAATTACATGTGTGTGTATTCTCTATAGCAGATAATCTTAATTTAGTTTACTTTTTAAAAATTCATTTGCTTTCATATGTAACAGAAGCAGGGTATTGAAAACCAAAGAACAAATCCAAAAACAACCAAATATCAGGAAATTTTTATTTTATTTTATTTTTTTTCAACCTCAAGCTGTCACCCTGGATAGAGTGCTGTGGCATCACAGCTCACAGCAACCTCCAATTTGGGCTCAAGCGAGTCTCCTGCCTCTGCCTCCTACAGGCACCCGCCACAACGCCTGGCCGTTTTTTGGTTGCAGCCGTCATTGTTGTTTGGTGGGCCGGGCTGGATTCGAACCTGCCAGCTCAGGTGTATGTGGCTGGCGCCTTAGCCCATTTAGCCACAGGCACCGAGCCAAATATCAGGAAATTTTTAGATGTGTAGAGTGGGATATTTGCATCATCAAGTTGTAAGTCTTTTAAAATTAGGTTAGAACATGTGTTATTGGTATTTTAGTTTTTTTTCTAGATTCCACGTATAATTACTTTAAAATTTGTTTAAAAGTTCAAACAGGGTAGAAAAATGTGAAAAGTGAAAGCCCTTAGGAATCCCATCTTAGAAATCCGTTCCAGAAATCACAGTTACCGATGGGGTCTTTGTTCTCACTTCCTCCTGAGAACATCACAACGGCTCTCAGGAGGACCCCAGCTGTACAGCAGCATTTTCCCATTAACAGCTAGTTTGGGGCATCTTTGTTCTGCCTTATTTTCTTCATTAGCTGTTTGACATCTCATTTTATGGGTATGTCGTTTTTTATAGACATCCTTTGATGGCAGGTGGGCTGTACCTTTTTCTGATATGGACACTTGCTAATTATGGTGCTGAAATGAACAAATGTTTCTTCATTTGGGCACTTGTATAAGCAAAGCTCCAGGACAGAAGGCATCAATAAGATCTGTTTTTATTTCCATTTCTTTTCATGATATTTTGTTTTTGCTGTTCTTGTGTTATTAGATGTTTGTAATTCTTCTTGCTCCTCTTGTTCCGTTGCCTTTCGCTCTCACTGTCTTTTCAGCCTTGCTAGCTGTGTCCCTGCACACCTGGCTCTTCGCTTATCATTGGGTCTTGATTTGTTTCTTAGGCTTCTGTATCAGGAGTCATCCCGAAAGGAATCTCCACTTTCCAGAATTATAAATACGTCCGTACATTTACCCTAGTACTTTGCTAATTTTTTCCATGTTCACAGCTTTTGCTCCAACAGGAATTTTTTGCATCTTGGGAGTAAGGTGGAGAGCAGGGTGGCCAGCAGGCACTTGGCCTCTGTCCTGAGAAGTGACAGGTTGTCTCAGCACCATTCAGAGACTCACTATCCTCATGTGGTATGCACAGAGCTCTGGTCCTGGCTGCCTTACAGAAAGTGTAGTGACACAGCTTAATATCTGCAAGATTTATCCCTTGTTACTTTGAGTTTTCCTTCCTATTCCATAACTGTTGCTCTGTGTGAACTTGAGTAGTTAAACATACAACCCCAAAGCGTAGGAATGAACTCTGGGTGGACAGCTGCATTCCTATGATATCGGACCCATCTGATGCCCCCATCCCTGCACCCTATCCCTGGGCCCGCTGCACCCCTGGATCCTGAGCCTCCTGCTTGTGCATGCCACCCTCAAGAGTCCTCACCTCTGTTTACTCAACCCTCTGTCTTAAACTATGTCCCAAGTTCCTTACTCCCAATCTTGAGGGCCTTCCCCAGGTTACCCATCATGCTGGCGGGTCTACCCGCTGGTACCTCCCGTGATACCATCATCCTGAACGGTACTTTGTCACATTTCATCTCCTGCTCAGACTTAGATTCCTGTGGGGTCATGTTCAAGGACAGCTAGGTGCCTGCAGGCCACCCTGTTTGTCCTAAACTCCTCATGGACCCTCAGGCTGTGATGGCTTTAGCTGGCCTGGTGGGACATCACTGGCAAGGCACTGCTTTCTGTCTCTGTGTGCCCACCTGGTGGACAGGGCCTGTCTTCCTAGGTGACTTATGGTCCCTCTAGGGCTTGTTTTGTGCCACTGAGACTCATAGGCAAGTGCTACTTGTTGAATCCGTCAGCTGTCGACTCAATGACTTTTTGTTTCTAATAGTTTTTAGCTGACTTGATTTCCCAGTTATACAGTAACATCGGCTGCAAATGTTTTTACTTTTTCTTTACATTTTTTAATATTATTGGAATGTTTATAACTATCTAATTCTATTTTAGTTGTATTGATTCCTAAATTACTATTTTCTAGTTTCTTAGTAGACTCTCTTAAATTTCTCAATTGTTGGGCATCTTTCTGTCTTGTTAGGTTGTGCACGGTGGTGGTGGTGATCTTTGCTAATCTTTGTTTAAGATTTTGTTGGCTGTGATTTGACTGCCATTTAAGAACCTATTTGATGAAGAGTTTTGCCTTGTTACAGCTGAATAAGATTATTTCAAGGATAATAATGAGCAGTTGGGACTCTAATGACCTACAATTCAACAGAAGAAAACTAAAGACTAAACAAGAATGGCAGTAACTGACGTCTGTTCTCTCAACTAGGAAAAAGCAGAAATAAAGTTGCTGATTGGTCTTACAGAAAGCTATGTGTCTCGTTGCCATCCAGTTTCTCAGCTTAAAAAGCAGGTGTGTGTGGGCAGGCGTCTGCCTTGGAGGTGCTGGGAGGGTGCGGCTGCCTGCCAGCCTGGGTCTGGCGGTGGACAGTGGTGGGTGTGCTCACTGGACGCTGTGCTGAGCTGACAGGGGCATGGTGGCAGCTCGAGGGAGCCCCTCAGGCCGCTGCCTTCACTAACTCAGGCCTAGTAGTACTTTCTGCTGGTAGTGAGGAATGCCAGCCTTGGTTAGCCTGTTAACTGAAAGTTTTATGCATTCCTGCTGTGAAGTGCCAGTCTGGGAATTAGTGAAGGTGCTAATTGGTAGGATGAGGGCAGAACAGAATCACAGCTCTGAGGTGGAAATTCCAGATGAGATGCCTCTGAGGGAAGCTGTGGGGGTCAGAACTGAGCCGCAGGGGGGTCTGCTCGGGTGGCTGCCTGGACAACTTCAGAGCAGCGGTGTGGTCAGAAGGGCAGCAGAGCAAAGGGAGATTGCCCAGGCATCACTGTCCTGAAGAGAAGGGCTCAAGCTCAAGGGCTGCTGTGGTTTGGAGGCAGATGTCTCAGGCTTCGTCCCACTAACACTTTCTAACAAATCACCCAAGGCAGAAGGATCAGAACTTGCCTGCAGGGAACCACTGCTTGAGGAACTGGGAGGGGAGAAGTCTGGGAAGGAGGGAAGCTTCTGGAAGGCAGTTTCTATCTTGAAACCAGAGTTGGAGTGTCCAGCCCCTCTAGCCACCTGCACCCCTGGGAGACATCCCCTCCCTCCTCTGTGGGAAGGGTTTTGGACCCTCACCACTTCTGCTCGCCCTCCTCTTGTCATCCGTACTGCTGCACGTTTCTGTGGCACATCTTGGTGTCTGTGCTGCTGGTGACAGCTGGCCCGTGCAGTGATGTCAGCAGCCGCCATCCAGTGTGCCTGGGCCTAGTGGGTGGGAATTGGGAGGATCTGCTGAGGGATTGGAATGTGCCTCCCTTGGCTGTGGACAGCTGTGTCTCCTCTCAGAGACAGAGCCCCCACTGGGGTGCCCCTGGGGGATGGCTGGTTTCACCTCCAGCATGTGGCCTGTAGAAGCAGGCAGGAGGCGGCCCCCGGTTGGACCTGACTCTGGGTGCCACGTGACACCTCATGCCCACTATTCTGTGGGACGTGTCAGAGTCCCCAACACATTGCCTGTGATCTCCGAGGAGTTGTGCCTGCCCTTGCCCGGTGACAGTATTGCATAACTAAGAGACACTTCCTAGTTTTAAAATAATATAGGAGCTATAATGATTTCATAAGCATGAATTTTGAAGGAAGTAATTAAACTTCTTTAACAGTATAAAAACACACATTTTCTACAATGCTGTCATCTAATCTTTATAAACAATTTAGATGTTCCCCTGCAGGTGCTGTGCTGTGAGGAGAGCATTGGAGCTTGGCCTCTGCTGCTGGGTCCTGAGGACCCTCTCCCAGAGGCGGCCAGGTGCGTGTCCCCCGGGCCCTGAGTCATTCTCCATCACAGTTTCCACTGTGTTTCTCCACTGGGCTGATAGTAGAGGAAGGGGCAGGAAGGCCATGGCAGGGGGCTGTGCAGCGAAGGAAGCTGAAGGTGGTGCTGCTGTGGCTCCCAGCAGGGTGGGGCCTGTCCAGAGGCAGAACACAAGAGGTGGTGTTTCCACCTGGAAACATCTAGTAATTATTAGGTCATTAAATGTGAAGTAGCTGGTATCAGGTAAGTTCAATTGTACAGATTGTTTGAGATACAATAGAGTGTGTGCCTCAACCATCAGGGCAATTTTCACATCTTAAGGGTAGCGTGTTTATGCCAGCTGCAGAGAAGCCTGGAATATGTCTCTGAAATCACAAAAGGCATTTTCCACATCTTGAGAATTGACTGTTTTTCTTGTAAGATGTGGTCCAAATCCTGGAAAGAGGAGTAGTTGGTTCAAGGCCTGGTGAATATGGAGGATAGTTCCCATGTCCAGCCTCTGTAGTTTGGGCAGCATTGTGTGTATGACATGTGGTGAAGTATTTTGGCCTGTCTGTATGACCAATCTTGGCTGCTTAATTGCAAGCCCCCCCTCATTTCATCCAGTTGTTTGCACTGGACACCACTGTACTCTGACCACATTTCATGACAGTGGTTGACACCAGCGCTGCACCACCAGACACACACCATTAGCTTTTTCTGATGAATGTTTGGTTTTAGGCTGCGTTTTGGCACTTTGTCTTCATCCAACCGTTGTGAGAATACCTGTGCCTGTCAAAAGTAACTCGTTTTCTTTATTTTTTATTATTATTTTTTTATTTTTACATACACACGTGTCTATTAGGTTTCCACTTTTTGCCTTCACAGAATTAAAAAGGCTTAAAATTTCATAACAATAACAATGTTTAAGATAAGGACTAGAAACAAAAACCTTAATGAACGAAGATAAATACATTCAGAAAAGAAATCAGACGATTACTGCATCGAAATATTAAGCAATATTAATAATAATAATGCAAAGAAGGTAACATTCACATTGTCCAATAAGAGTATGTCTATTATAGAATGCTTTAACTGTGAGGTTCAGTATGGAGTCATCAGTTAACTTCTTAATTTTTTTTTATTCCAAAGTCTCAAAAAATAGACAACTAATATTTATAAATAAAAGAAAGATAATTTCAAAAAAACAGATCATGCCAAATCTTATAAACAATAGAAAAAGAAGAAATAGGCTCGGCGCCTGTGGCTCAATGGGCTAAGGCGCCAGCCACGTACACCTGAGCTGGCGGGTTCGAATCCAGCCCTTGGGCCCGCCAAATAACAATGACAGGTGCAACCAAAAAAAAAAAAAATGGCCGGGCGTTGTGGCGGGTGCCTGTAGTCCCAGCTACTTGGGAGGCGGAGGCAGGAGCCTCGCTTGAGCCCAGGAATTAGGGGTTGCTATGAGCTGGGATGCCATGGCACTCTATCCAGGGTGACAGCTTGAGGCTCTGTCTCAAAAAAAAAAAAAAAAAGAAAAAGAAAAAGAAGAAATATTTCAAAATCATTCTATTTAATCTGGACATACCTGATATTAAAATTGGAGAATATATATTGTTATAAAGGGAAATTGCAAACATAATTCACTTATAAATGAGGATACAATATCCTAAACAACATATTAACAAGTCGAATTAAAAATTAATGTTTAGGCTCGGCACCTGTGGCTCAACCAGCTAAGGCGCCAGCCACGTACACCTGAGTTGGTGGGTTCGAATCCAGCCCGGGCCCGTGGAACAACAATGACGGCTGCAACCAAAAAATGGCCGGGCGTTGTGGCGGGCGCCTGTAGTCCCAGCTACTTGGGAGGCGGAGGCAAGAGACTCGCTTGAGCCCAGGAATTGGGGGTTGCTGTGAGCTGTGATGCCACGGCACTCTATCCAGGGTGACGGCTTGAGGCTCTGTCTCAAAAAAAAAAAAAAATTAATGTTTAAGTTATGTACTTTGGTCAAAGTTGGACCCAGTTTATGTAAGAATTAGTCACTATTTTCTTTTTTTTGTTTGTTTTCTTTCTCTTAACCCCCTCCCTCCTTCTGTCTGTCTGCTCTCCCTGACCCCCAATGTCACTAATTGTCCTCATATCAAAGTTGAATACTTAGGATTCATGCTTCTCCATTCCTTTGATGTTTCACTAAGAATAATGTGTTCCACCTCCATCCAAATTAGTGCAAATGCTATAAAATCTCCATTTTTTGGTGGCTGAGTAATATTCCATGGTATACAGATACCATAGCTTACCAATCTGTTGCTGGGTTGAAGGACATTTAGGCTGTTTCCACACTTTAGCAATTGTAAACTGGGCTGCGATAAACAGACTAGTACAAGTGTCTTTATAATAAAAGTTTTTTTTTTTTTTCTTCTGGATAGATGCCCAGTAAGGGGATTGCAGGATCAAATGGGAGGTCTAGGTTGAGTTCTTTGAGCTTTCTCTATACTTCCTTCCAAAAAGGTTGTTTTAGTTTGCATTTCTGCCAGCAGTGTAAAAGTGTTCCTTTCTCTTCACATCCGTGCCAGCATCTGCAATTTTGAGATTTTGTGATGTAGGCCATTCTCACTGGGTTTGGGTGATATCTTAGGGTGGTTTTAATTTGCATTTCTCTAATAATTAGGATAATAACTCATTTTCATCACCCATAACAATATGGTATAGAAATGGTTCACTTTTGTGTCCTGAAAGTGAAGAAAGGCAAGCTTCTAGACCAGCGATTCTCAACCTGTGGGTCATGATGCATAGGAACTGTATTAAACAGTTGCGGCATTAGGAAGGTTGAGAACCATTGTTCCAGACGATAGAACTATTCTGACACTTGTTCATGCAGAACCCACCTATCCAGCTTCTTTGCCTTGCCAGTTGGTTTAAGATGGGTCCAGTATTGTTGAAATAGTAACTTTGCTGATTCACGAGTAGGTTCAGATAGATTTGCTTCCAGTACAGCTTTCAGCTCATTGTCCATCTTGATCTCAGGATGCCCATGTGGCTCATTTTCAAGATTAAAATTGCCAGAACAGGGCGGCGCCTGTGGCTCAGCGGGTAGGGCGTGAGCCCCATATACCAAGGGTGGTGGGTTCAAACCCAGTCCTGGCCAAACTGCAACAAAAACTAGCCGGATGCTGTGGCAGGTGCCTGTAGTCCCAGCTACTTGGGAGACTGAGGCAAGAGAATCGCCTAAGCCCAGGAGTTGGAAGTTGCTGTGAGCTGTGATGCAACGGCACTCTATCAGGACGATAAAGTGAGACTCTGTCTCTAAGAGAAAAAAAAAATTGACAGAATAGAACTCCTCAAAACATTGATTAGCCACGTTCTGCACAAACACTCATTGATATTTCCAGCTGTCTGTTGCATTGGTTTCAGGAGGGAACTCATTTGAAAACTTCAAGAATTTTTTACTTATCTGTAGTTTCACAAAAATTGTTCTCCAAGAAATTTGAAAGATAATCACAAGCTGAAAATACACATTTAAAGAATGAGGATATACCTTTGCAATAAAAAATGTCAAAATGAAATGTCAGATATTAACTGTCAAAGTTAGTACCTAAGGAAATTGGACATTTTTCAATGACCTAATAAAAAGTTGGGTCTGAAGTGCAGAAGTGGGGACGGAACTGGCAGTTGCTGAGTGGTAGCGTCCCACAGATGCCGTTGTCAAGTGTTAGCCACTCCGGGCAGCTTCCCAGGGCAGTTTGTTTCTTTCAGTGAATTGCTTTGTTTGTTTTTACCTATCTGATGGGTTTTTTCATTTTGCTTCTGGGAAAAGCTTCCAATTAAGTTCTTTGCTCAGTGAAGCTTTAATTAAATGTTTCATAGTCACTAATGTGGGCATTTTAGTAATTATCATGTATTTAAATATTTTCTATTTTTTAGATTAGTAGATAATTCTGAAACAAATGCCTGCCACTCCTTAATTACAAAGATCATGTGTGAGCTCCATCAGCACGTGCCCGAGAGCCCTCACACGCTCAGCGATGCTGGTAAACTCCCTGCTGAGAGGTAAGTTTGGGATGTCTTGAATTTCTAAAATTGAATTAAGCAAATTAGCAACCAAAGTCAGCTGTTTTGTCTAAATTATGTGGGCTTGGTAGTGTTGTAATCTTGTTACTGCCCCACAGGAATTACCAGGTGAACTTTGATAATCCATGCAAGCGTGGTGTGTCTGAAGTCATACCCTCCATGCTTGCTTATCACGTGAAACGTTATTGGTGGACACTGCTGTGTCTCCCAGTTTTAACCACGGCTGTTCTCCTTGCCAGTTGTTTGCAGTCCAGTAGGTCCAGGCACCACCATAGCCGAGTGCCAGTGACAAGCATGTTCCATGTGAGTCCTTCTCCAACTTGCAGGTGGCCCCAGGTGCTGGGTAGGCTCTGCAGCACACCCATCCCCACACTGTTCTGCCCAAGAACTGTCCTGGAGGTGGTGGCTGTGCTCCGGCGCATCAGCACACAGTGCCAGCAGGTGTCTAGCCAGGTCATTGCCTCCTTGGAGCTGAGGCACCAGAAGTGGGTGGAGAGGACTCTCCGGTCCCGCCAGCGGCAGAACTACCTGCGTATGCTTAGCAGGTAAGAGGGTGGGTGGGGTGGGGGCAGAGGGGGATGGGGAGGAGGAGGGGTGGGGGACAGAGGTGGGGGTATGGACAAGGAGGGGCGGGCGGGATGGGCTGGAGACAGCACTTCTGGGCTCACGTTGTTTCAGGTGCAGGGCTCGCTCTGGCCCTGGCGGTCAGGACCAGCACCAACCCCCAGCCAGGCTGGGAACAGCATGGTGGACTTCTCTGCCATGCCACTAATCAGGTGTTTATATGATTGTCAGAGACTTTGTGAACTGTTATTTTATAGTTTGTATTCATCTGTTTTCCAGTCCATTCATTACAGGTCAGGGCTGTGGGGCAGCTCTGGGCACAAGGTGGGCATTGCCCTGGACAGGGCGCCTTCCCTGGGCCACATGCCCTTACCCGCACAGGGACAGGGAGACAGCCAGCTCCCCTGTGTGCGTATCTGGGGCAAGGAGGGAAGTGTAGGGCCCAGGGACTGTACAGGGGGTGAGGACGTGCAGAAGTCAGCCTCTCATCATTGACAAAATGCTGTCGGATGAAATATTATGAGGACCTGATGTCTTATTTGCAGAGAAAGTTACAGTGTATGTTGTTTTAAAATATTTGTATTTTTGGCACATGGGAATAAGGGTTCTTCCTGCCCAAATGAACGTCTGGATTTAAAACTTAACCATGGATCTCACATAAATTGGATTTAATTTTGACCAAAGTACATTACTTAAACATCAACTTTTAATTCAACTTGTTAATATGTTGTTTAGGATATTGCATCCTCATTTATAAGTGAAATATGTTTATAATTTCCCCTTTATAATAATATATTTTTTCAATTTTAATATCAGGTGTATCCAGATGAAGTAGAATGATTTTCAAATATTTCTTCCTTTTCTATTGTCTATAAGATTTGGCATGATCTGTTTTTTGAAATTATCTTTTATTTTTATTTATAAATATTGTCTATTTTTTGAGACTTTGGAAAAAAATAAGAAAACTGATGTAGTTAACTGATGACTCCATACTGAACCTCAGAGTCAAAGCATTCTATAATAGACATACTCTTATTTGACAGTGTGAATGTTACTTTTTTTGCATTATTATTATTATTATTGCTCAATTAAAAAAAAAAAACTTAACTGTGAATGAACTTGGGCACAGCCACCCTTGCAGTCTCTTCCCTTATAGTATGTATTTTAGAATGTGCCACATGCTTAAGAAATGACCATTCTAGACACGTTTCTTGGGTGTATGGCTGAGTGGGGTTTGCATTTCTGAACTCACTGTGTGTTACCCTGCAGAGGGTGAGGTTCAGTTGACAACTCTAGTTCAGTGTGAGACAGCCTTGTTCTCTCACCTCCCTCCTCAAATGGAAGATTTGTAAGCATCTCAACTGATTTCATCAGAAAAATAAGATCATTAACTGGGACTTCCTTGCATCTGGGCTGATGAGCACATTATCAGGCTATGCCTTATGTTCTTGTCTGGAGTTGCCACTGCGTGTAGCTCGGCACTGAGGGAAGGTGTGGCTGTCGGGGAGGGTTACGCTTGGCCTGCTATGGGCCTGGGGTTCACAGTGACCCTGGGGTGCTTGAAAACAACATGGTTTCCTGTGACAGTGGAAATGCTTGTGGATTTTAATCTACTTTTACCCTTTTCAGCGTTAGGCTTCTGTCTCCCATGCTTTCCCTGATCTTACTGCTCATCACACTGGAATTGGTCAACATTCATGTTGTTTGTGGAAAAACTGCCTGTGAATGTCAGCAGTACCTGAAGTAAGTGAGCCCCACTTAAGAGTGAAAGCGTGTGTTGGGTGTTGTCTGTGGCGATGTTTTACAGACTCCTAGAGATTCTGAGGGGCTGTCGCTGCTCTGTGGTGCTGAGTCTGAGGGTGAGCCTGACACCTGCAGGGCAGGTCAGAACTCCCAGCTTCGTGACTGATGTCTGGGCACAAGGCGGGTGAGACGCCTGCAGAAGGGTGCTGCAGGAAGGGTGCTGCAGGGCTCTAGGGTGAAGGGTCTGAGCTCTTCTGTCCAGATGGCTCAAAACCAGATTTTTTTTGTATATAACTAACAGTTTCAAATTTGGGAAGTCCACCTTTCAGGACCTTTTAGATCTAGGGTAGGCTGACACTGACCTCCAGAAGAGTGGTGCCCTGGGTACAATCCCAACACAGCCTCTCCTGGCCGCCCGGGAAGCTCTGCCTTCTGGTTTTAAGCTAATGCTTCACAGGTGGTGGCAGCTTGCTGCACATTTGAAATGAACGTGGAAATGTGACTGCGTTTTAGGGTGAGTAGTGCAGAATTTCCCTGAGCATCAGGGCAGCAAAGGTGTGAAGTAGTCACCATTGGTGTCTCTGGGTCAGTGTCTCAGCCTTGCCACTGTTGGTGTTTGTGGCCCCTGGGGGTTGTTCTGCCCATCATGGGAGGTAGCACCCTGGCCTCTCCCTGACAGTCAGATGGCTTTGATGTGGCCAGATGTCCCCTGAGGAACAACATCTCTCCTGTTGAGAACCACTTTCCCAAATGATCTGTAGGCTTCTATTATATTATCCTTTCCAAAAAAGGATAAAAAGACAGAGTTTTAGACTAAAAATGATATTTATTCTCATCCTTATGGAAGAACCTCAGCAGCAATGACTTTTTCAGAGTGGAGCGTGCATCCCGAGCTGGACCCTCCCTCGTTGGGACAGAGCCAGGGGTGTCCAGGTGGACAGAGGCCCCACCCATGGGCTTCCCCAGTGGGCTGATGACTAGCTCACTCACCCAGATGAGTCCAAACCCACTTCCATGTGGGTTTTCACAATAAATCCAGTCTGCTCCTTGTATCAGCAAGTCCCATCCAAATGCAGATTGTGAAATGATATGAAACAAAAGCCAAGCCAAGCCTGGCATATAGAGGGCCAACCTTGCAGAACTGGGGTGCCTTGGGCAGCCAGGGCTTGTGTGTGCGGGGTCTTTACCTTGGGGATGACTCTGTTTTATGTTTACCTGTATCATGTGTCTGTGAGCAGAGGGTCTTTAAGACCCTTACTGGAACTACGTTCTATCACTTAAAAGAAGTAACATCTGGGTTTGAGAGAATGTATTTTCAGACCATCTTACTCTGTTGCCCAGGCTAGAGGGCCGTGGCATCATAGCTCATGGCAGCCTCACACTCTTGGGTACAAGTGATCCTCCTGCCTCAGCCTCCTGAGTGGCTGGGACTACAGGTGCCACCACCATGCCTGGCTAGTTTTTATGTTTTTTAGTAAAGACAGGAGTCTTCCTGTTGCTCAGGCTAGTCTCCAATCTTCCTGAGCTCAAGCAATCCATCTGCCTCGGCCTCCCTGAGTGCTGGGATTACAGGTGTGAGCCACTGTGCCTGGCCTTGGGAGAATATATTTGAAAAGGTACTTGAGTTTTGTAAAATCTGGGGACTCATCCAAGTGTCCAGTGGCATTTACTTCTCAGCATCTTCCTTCTAATTTGTGTCTTGATTTGGTTTTATGTGTTTTTCTTGAATCCTCAGACAAAAACTATTTAGGAATAAGTCTAAGAATGAAGAAGAAGACATTTAATCATCATATTTTATCATGAAGTGGATAAAGAAATTAATTTCTTCAACAGGTTCTTAAAGTGGATCTTGCAGTATACAGAGAACCTAGTGGCTTACACCAGCTGCGAAAAGAACAAGTGGAATGAAACTGTCAGCCTCACACACACAGCACTGTTGAAAATTTGGACTTTTAGTGAGAAGAAACAAATGTTGATACAATTAGCCAAAAAATCCACAAATATAGTCTTATGAAAACACTAAGTTAGGATCCTTTTGGTTATAACAGAAACCCAATTTAAATAGATTTTGGCACCGTGAATTGAAACTCGCAGGGCAGGGTAGAAAACAGGGCCTTTTGACCAGGGTTCAAGTCTTGTCTCTGCAGGTCTCATTTGCTCCTTCTGGCTTGTTGGTGTGGGTGGATGTCAGGCTGGCTCTATCTCCCCGAGACGCCATTCAGGAGAAGGGACAGGAGCTCCTCACCCCTTACCAAGAAAGGCCTGGCTTCACTTGTCCTGGCCACACTCCTACTTTGGAAAAACCTACCTTGCTTTCACTTGCCCAAGCAGACATCCAGCCCCAGACCAGCCTCCAGGGCAGGGAGTGCAGGCCTGGGTGACTGGCATGGGCGGTCATGATGCCTCTGGAGCTGAGGATGAGGTTGATCCAGCCCAGGCCCCTTGGTCAACTCTGAGGACAGCAGCTCCTGAGAGGCGGAGTGACAGGTGTTGGCCATGCCTCTCCATCAGCACTGGCAGGGAACTCAGAACCACTGGTGTTTGTAGATGTGGGGTTTAAGCAGGAATGGGGGAATTGGAGGAAAGAGGGCCCAGAAGCCACCACACAAACTGGTAGTGCTCCCAGGGGTTGAGGAGGACGGACCTCCAGGGGTTGCTGCAGGGCCTCTGAGTCATTCCAGAGAAACTCTCTGGTGCTTCCCAAAGTCTGGGCACCCCCTCCCATCCACAGAAACCCTGGCAGGTAACCTGGCTGCTTTAGAGGAAGGATCAAAGGAAGGTTTGTGTGTGTGTGGCAGCGTCCCAGGCCCTGGGAGTTGGAAGGGGTACACTTCTGACTGCAGCGACCAGCCGCAGTGAGGCTTTAGTACCCTAGGCCCAGAGTTGTTTTGCTTACACAGTCCACCTCTTACAGGATGCCCACCTGTCTCAGGCCCGGACACCATGGTCAGTTGGCCACTATCAAAGGTCTCAGCAGGAAGCATCAGACAGAAAGTAGCAGATAGAGGAGACCTGGAGCATGAAGCCTCAGCAGGGACAGCTGAGGCCAGGCGGCCAGGCTCTCATGGGCTCTGAGATTCCCTGATGAATCCTGAGGGGTCTGTCACTTGGAGTCAGGAGATGCCACCTTAAGAGCCAGCGCAGGGGAGGGTCATGGAGGCGTGACTGCCAGGGTGGGAAGGTGGCAGGAGGCAGGCTATAGTTCACTGGCTTCCTGGTGAGTTCCTTAACTCCTGGCAGCTTGGTCCCCTTGTCTGAAATGTGGCAATGATGGTAGCTGCTCAGATGCTGGGAGCATGGCAAGGGGGTGCAGCCCCATCCCCCAACAGAATGCCTACAACCATCCGTTCTTCCAGATTGTTCCTGGGGGACAAACAGGCCATCTGTGTCACCAGACAAGGTTCTCCACGTCTTCAGAGTATAGCCAAGTCCCCGACTTGCAGCCTCAGAATCTCTGCGCAGCTGAGGCAGACAAATGGGTGGGGTTGGGTGCTGGAGCAGCCCCTTCTCAGGAGCCTTCGCGCTGTGACAGAGTGCACACCTGGTGGAGCCTCCATCTGCCCCAGGCCCTGCCGTAGGCATGTCCTGGGGTTAGAGAAGCTGTGTGAGTCAAGGCCGGGATGGAAGCGTGGCTCAGCGCTAGGCAGTGTCCAGGCCACTGAGTGGACATCATGGTAAAGTCTGGCTTCTCACTTGGCTTTTCCAGCAATTTGACAAAGAAGTTAGTTTTCTGTTTGCCCATAATTATTTAATTGATGCTTTTTTACTGTTACAAAGGGCAAGTAAAGCATCAAAGATGTACAAAGGAAGCTGCAAGTGTGAGCCCCACTTTAGACCTTAGGAGGCAACCAGCATCTGATGAGTCTTTGGGGAAATGAGCAGAGGAGAGACACAGGCGGTGAGGTGCAGAGTCTGCCTGAGCCGCAATAGAGACTGCGCGGGGTCGAGATTTCATGTCTTCAGAGATTAGAAGGTCTCTGGGAAGAGGTGGGGAAAGAACTGGTTCTTCAGAGAATTATTATTAGGGTTACAGAGTGAGAGTGGAATAGTTAAAGAGCCACTGGTGGAAGTGAACGGGGTGGGGATAATTTCACAGCATTACCATTTATGGAACCACAGCTGCTGTGAGCCAGGAGCCAGCTTGGCTCTCACGAATGATTTCTAATCTTGTGGTAACCCTGGCGATATAATTATCTCACTTCACAGGGGAGGGCACCAGGCAGCACAGCCCATGTACCAGGTCGTAAGAGGACCAGGGAAGCCAGGCTCTGGGGTCGGGGTGTTTCCAGCCTCTCCACATCCCGCCTTCCAGTTTTTACAAAGGGTCGAGTGAGAACAACTTGGGAGCTTATAGGTTCCCGGTGAGGGTTAGAGAATGAAGGGATTCAGGTTGAGCAGGGTATTTATAAGTTTCACAGGAGAATTATTAGCTACTGACTCCTAGGATTTCCAGGGAATAGAAAAGAAAAAAATGCTACAGTGGGAGGGGACTTTTTCCTCAGCTTAGGGTGAGGGTATAAACAATTAGGGTAAATTGGCTGCATTTGTTAGGGTCCGGTAGGTGAGCCCTTCACCAGGGGGTGTGCCTGATAGGAGGGAGCTTGCCAGTTCCCCCTCCCCTTTCTCCCCGCTGGAGTTTAATTGTGCTTTTCTCCCATGGGGGCCTGTAGTTGTTCATCTACTGGCTTCATATTAGTATTTAGCATATTGGATACTTTTCCTCTCTGTAGTACTTAATCTAAGGAGAATGTTCTCCAGCTTTGTCTAGGTTGATAAAAAAGATGGAGAACTTTTTATGGCTGAACAGTATCCATGGTGTACATGTACCGCCATTTATTGATCTGTTCACGGGTTGATGGGCACTTGAGTTGTTTCCATATCTTGGTGATTGTGAATTTGAGTTGCGATGACCATTCAAGTGCAAATGTCCTTATGGCAGGATGATTTTTCTTCTGAATAGATACCTGGTAATGGGATTGCAGGATCAAATGGAAGGTCTACTTTTAGTTCTGTGAGGTTTTCCCCATATTTATTTCCATAGAGGCTGTATTAGTTTGTAGTTGCACCAACAGTGTAAGAGTGTTCCCTTCTCTTCCTACCCTCAGTGGGAGGGGATTTATCTGGGGGAGTTCTCTGAGGGCAGAAACGGGCAGGCAAGAGGAGTCAAGCCCTGTGTTGGGTGCCAGGCTGCAGTCATAGTCGGGTGGACCTGAGCCCTGATATCAAGAGCAGGCCAAGAAGCTGGGCCAGGACCTGCTCTGTTTCTCTGCTGGGAGCTCTGTGTGCCTGCACCTGGCACCTCGCAGCCCCACTGCAGCTGACAGGTAACTGGGAAGCCCAGCCGCCTGCTCCCACTCCCATCTGGGCCGCCTCCGCCTGCTTCAGTCACCTGTTTTCCTCTTCCTGCACTTTCTCAGCTGGCAGAGGCTGCAGCGGACCTTGGTATGGGCCATTTCTGCCCTTATAGCTGATGCTGTTTCAAAAAAAAAAAAAATGAAACTACTCTTATGAATAAACCCTGGAATTCTTACCGCTGTCCGCCTTGGATTGTGATGACGCAGCTTTCTGGGTCTGCTCTTTGTTGCATTTCTGCTGCAGGACGGGTGATGGCGCCCTTCGGTAAGGCATGGCATGTTGGCGGCCTGATGGACCAGACGGGAGGCAAAAGTCTGCTGAGAGGGGAGGAGTCCTTCAGCCTTCAGGAGAGCCGTGTCTGCGAGAGCTAAGGCTCCCCCAGACGGTGGAGGGGAGTCACTGGCCTGGGCTCTCAACTGATAAGCGAGTTTCCACTCATTTGTTTGCATATTGACCAAAAGCAAGAGGACTATCCTCTAAAGCCTGTCAAGGAAGCCTGGATCAGGATGCCCCCGGGGGAAGGTGACCCGGTGCTGAAGGTGGCAGCATACAAGGTGGTCATGGCAGGGCCTGGGCTTCGTGGGTCAGATCTGGACCCTGCAGCTCAGGGACGCCTGGTACCAGTAGTGAAGGGGTGTTCAGTTGTGGGCCTGCCGGGGAGACTATCCCCCTCCAACTCGTCTTTACAAGGTAATTCCCACCTCGTGTCACCGTAAGTCTGAGGACATAGGAGCAAGGCCTTCTGGGGGAAGGTGTGTGAAGGCTCATCAAAGGAAGTTCTTTGTGCTGGCCTAAGGGCACTGCTGTGCTTGGGTTAACAGGCTGAGTAACACTGCCTCAGTGCCACCGCCAAGTGTCATGGGCAGACCCCATCCGGGCCTTCTTGCAGCCAGTTGCCTCATTTCCTAGAAACCCCGACTATAAAGTATCGATCAAAATTAATTATAGATCTATAATCAAATCTTAAGCTTGTTCAGATAAGACTTTGGATGAATGTAGGAAGTTCTTTAGACAGTTCATTTAATTACTTTAAAATAAGAGTATTTTATGTTCAAAAAATCCAGTCACAAAGTTAAGCCCTGATTGTTGTTTGTGAAGCCAGCAGGCACAGACTCATTGTAAACATTAATACCACCGTAGGTAATTTAGCTCATATATTGTCAAAGCACTTTGCAGTTAGTGCTTACCTCCTGAGACAGTGTTATTAACTCCACTGAAGAGGGAGAAAAGACACAGAAACCTTGTGACTCCTGCCCTGGGAAGGGAGGGACGCCAGGGTTGTGGCTGGTCCCTCTCCTCACTCTTCACCGAGTAGAGGCCTGGCTGGTGACACCACCTTGCCCCACCCTCGGCTGTGTCCCTGGCTTCTGGCCTGCACTGGCCTGCACTAGCCTCTGGTCCCACAGTCACATCGATGTCGTACTTGGCAGACTGGGTGTCCTGATGTCTGCTATCTCAAAAATTAATCTTTGTGGGAACCTGTAAAGGAGGCAATATTAGCTCTATTTTACAATGAAGTCCCAGTGAAAAGGGGGTTGGTGGCATCCCCTGTGGGAAGAGCAGGGTCCCCTCCCTCAGGAATCCCTAGGCTGTCAAAGCAGCAGGTGAGACCTGTGGGGTGCCCAGGGGTGGCAGCCCAGAACCTGCCCACATGTGTCGTTAGCCTTATTTAGAGGCCTGTGAAAGTGTTTCAGGGCCTCCCCATGGAGGTGGTGAGTTAACTCTCTCTTCCCGTCTGAGGCAAAATCTCACTTTAATGGCTGAGCAGCTCCGAAAGCGTGTGAGCCCCTTCTGGGTTGATGGGTGTCCATTGGTGGGGGTTCTCTGGACAGGCCCAATTTCTTGCTGGGATCAAATTCCTATATTTCCAGGTCTTGTTTTTGTCTTTTTTTCTGTAATTGACAATTCCAGTTTCTTTGGTCTGAATACAATTTATACAAGTAGACACAACTAATCAGGAAATATTTTATGGAGCCACAGTAGGGCATGATGGCCTGCACGGGAGGCTGAAGGGCCCCGAAACCGGAGAGGAGGTCACTGTCCAGCTGGAGGTGAGAGCATCAATCTGAGGGGCTGTGGGCGCCTCAGCAAGGAGGGCTGTCACCTGGCACAGCTCACCAGGGGGGCCGGTGCTGTGCTTAGGGCCACACGCCTGCTCGGTCCTTTTCCTCAGTGTGGAGTCCTTGGAGCGGACCTGGTGCTGCAGCTGGGCCAGAGGTGAGGTCAGAGCCCTGAGCAGAGCAGCCTGACCGTTAATCCCAGCAGGACACAAGGAAAGCCAGACCACAGAAGGTTAAGACCTGGGAAGCATGTGGGAAGGAGGTAAAGTGGGCATCCCGAGTGTCAGGGCCAAAGGAGTTTGGAGACAGAGGTGACCCCAGGAAAGAAATAACAATGGTGGAATGTAGAAGAGGTGTGGCAGCCCTGCCGGCTACAGGCCCACACCGAGGGTCTCAGACCTTCCAGCTGGTGGGAGGATGAGGTGGGCTCAGGCTGAGGAGAGGCAGTTTGAGGTCAAGAGTTTCATGCACCATGGCTTTCAGGAAGGTGCTGGGAGGAGGGGAAACAGATTGAGAAAGGGGTCCTGACCTTAGGGAGCAGATGGATGCAGGGGTGCAGGCGTGAGCAGAGCCTTCCGGCCAAGAGGAAGAAGGGTCAGGGTGGGCTGCGGGGATAGACGAGTGAAGGGGGAGGCATTTGAAGGGCTGCCCAAGACTGTTGCATGGACCTGGGTTTCCTAGGAGGGAGGGGCTGAGCTAAGAGCAGAGAATTTGGATGTAGGGGCTGGGAAGGAGGCTCAACTGCAGGAGACCAAGGCCCTCTGGGAGCAGAGGAGCCATTAAAGAAATCTCAGGTTATACATCTGAAAACAGGAGTTAACCCCCCAATTCCAGTTTTTTGCTCTTTCTCTAAGGAGCTTTAAACGTGTGTACAGCTAGGAGAAAAGCCAAGTGAGGTTGATGGTTTAGTCCCCGATGAGAACCTGGGGTTGAGTTGGTAGTTCTTGTCTGATGCCATGACTGGAAGGTGGTTGGCCTTGTGTTTGCACGTGATGCAGCTGCTGGCTCCACCCGAGGGGCAGAAAACACGCAGGTGTGGGACCCACAGACACATGCTGGGCCAGGGCGGTACCCCAGGCAGGCAGCAGCAGCCAGAGTGCTGCTTCCCTGGAAACTAGGTGGGTCCTCAGGGCTCTGAGCCCCCAGCACCAGCTGCCCTGCTCCCCCCCCCCTTCGTGAGGCCAGCCGTGCCCCGAGGGCTCGCTCTGGGGCAAATCCCAGCAGCTCCTGGGCTGGTGAGAAGACAGACATTCCAGCATCTGGTAGCTCAAGACCTCAAAGTCCAAGAACTGATCAAAATGTTATTTGCACTTTCTGATAAAGCAAATGCATTAGACATCACACTTGAGAGAGCTGTCCCCTCCATAGCCTGGAGGTGTCACCACCTGTGTCACAGCATCCACTGCCGCAAAGGTTCCCAGATGGGTCCCACTCCTCAGAACCAGCCTGGGCACCAGCCGGGAGGGGTCATGCTCCCAACTTGCTCAAAGTGCTTCTCTGTGACCATCAGACACTTCAGGGTGGGTCTGAGGCCACAGGCGTGCGCTTGGCTCCACCCCCACACCGTCCTTTGCTCATTTCTGGAACACGGTGACAGTGAGACACCAGGGCCCCACGGGTCCACAGGAGACATGGATGGAGACAGTGGAGGTTGGTAGGTGCCATCCTAGGACCAATCAGCTTCCAGGTCAGGAACTGGGGCAGTGCGTGGGTAGAGGATGAGAGTGGTGGCAGCTGTAGGTAGAAGAGGGCTGCCCAGGTGAAGGCAAGATGGACACAGCCGTGGAGGTCCAGGTGGCAGCACTGTGATTGTCATTGCAGGAGCTGGACAGGCCCCAGCCTCTGTCCACATTGTCCTGCTCTGTGCAAACTGCTCACACCGAGTGTGCCATCTTCTGGCCTCTGTGGTCAGAATCAGTCCTCATAGTGACCTGAGAGGCAGGTGTCCACTAATATCACAGAGCCTCAGAGTGGGAGGGGTTCACCTAGCACCTAACTCCTGCCCAAGCAGAGTGGGTAAGCCAGCTGCTGTGAGCACAACCCTGGGCTCTCAGGCAATCACCATGAGGGCTTGTCCCTGGCATTTGGGTGTCCAAGAGTGGGGCACGGCTGGGCCAGAGGCTGTGGCTTCAGCCCCCACTGATTTCCAGAATCAGCCAGGTTTGGGTTAGCGCTGATCTGTTCCCTATCTGGCTGCTCCCTGGTCCTGGGGACGCTTTGCAGCTGCCAGTGAAGCACCAGGACAGACCATCCCTTGGCCAATCTGTGGGTTAGCATCCCTGCATCCCGAGGGCCTGCACTGACCTCCATGCTCCTTTGCTGTGGGGTGGGTCCCTTCGCCTGGGCACCTGTGGGATGACCTCCAGTGCTGCACCCTCAACAGGACTTGCTGGGCAGGGTTGGGAAGGTGGAGGCAGAGAACATGGAGCGTCGCATTCTGGAAAGTGCATTGTGTGTGTTTGAAAAGATGTGCCTGTTGAATTAACCTGTTGGTAAGTACAAACCTCATATTACTGTCTTGCCTGTAGTGCCAAAATAATTGTCCTATGAAGTGCCTGGGGGTTGGCCTTGTTGGAAAATAGTAGCATTTACCCATGCATGGTGGCTCACACCTGTAATTTCAGCATTCTGACAAGCCAAGGCAGGTGGATTGCTTGAATTCAGGAGTTTGAGACCAGCCTGAGCAAGAGCGAGAACCCATCTCTACTAAAAATAGAAAAATCAGTCTGGCCGTTGTGGCAGGTGCCTGTAGTCCCAGCTACACAGGAGGCTGAGACAGGAGGATCACTTTTGCTTAGGAGTTTGAGGCTGCTCTGAGCTATGGACATCAATGGCACTCTACCCAGGGTGACAGAGACCTGTCTAAAAAAATTAAAAGATAGTATTTAATCGAGGCACCAAATATCAAAGAAACTGTTTGAGTAAAAAGAGAGTGTCTTGTTCTCTGAAAATAACTTTTTTTTTTTTGGTGTGGTTTTTGGCTGGGGCTGGGTTTGAATCCACCACCCCTGGCATATGGGGCTGGCGCCCTACTCCTTTGAGCCACAGGCACCACCCTGAAAATAACATTTTAAATTTTTCTTTAAATAGAGTCTGGGACTGTTGCTCAGGCGGGAATGCTGCCAGGTGTGTCCCAGCCACAAACTCCTGTACTTAGCCTGCACAGTGCTGGGGCTTCAGGTGCCACCACGCAGAGCCTTAAAATCCTGTTATTAAAGCATTGCCTGAGCCCAGGAGTTTGAAGGTGCTGTGAGCTAAAATGCCATGGCATTCTACCCAGGGCACAGAATGAGATTGTCAAAAAAAAAAAAAAAAATCTAGTTTTTAAATTGAATTGCTGAGCTGGCAATAATTACCATGGCTCAGAAGGCAGAAGCAAAGAAGTGTCCCCATGACACCTGCGTCTGCTTCATCCCACCCACCAGGTCTCTTGCTCAGAGTTGCAGAACTCTCCAGGTGCACCAGGGTGAGTTGTAGGTGTCAGGAAGCCGAGGTCGAGTGTGGTGTGTGTGCTCACACAGCACGCAGCACACACGCTACCCTCACCTTCTCGGGCTGAGCAGCAGAGAATTGCCCAGTCAGCAGTCAATGCAGGGAGTGCTCGCTCATCTGCACACTGTTTCAGTAGTGCCCGGGCCTGTATGGTTTCTATATGTTAATTTTATACACCACTGAAATGGTCCTGGCCGTAGCGCAGTTGTTTCAAATCTAAGCACCTCCCAGTGCATCGTCGCACGCCGGGCCGTTGTGCATCTGTCCTAGGCGTAAGATTGCTGGGTGAGGGGACAGGAGCCTCTAATTTTACAGATGTTGCCAACCTGCCCTCCACTTGGGTTGTTAGATTTCCAACACATGGAAGGGACTTTTCTCTACAGCTTCCTTAACTGAGTATTATAAAAGCTTTTTGATCTTTGCCAATATAAGAGGTTTTCCTGTTAATAAATGGTTAAGCATTTATTTTCTTTTCACTAGACCAGCTACTCAAAGTTTTTGCATATTAATTGTGGTGTTGATCTTTTTCTTCCTTACTGATTTCTATTAAGGGTTGTATATAAGCTTAAAATACTGTGCTTTTTTTCCCACAGTGTCTGTCTTGATTTCTTAATTTGCTGATGGTAGTTTTTTTCATGTAGAGGTTTATATTTTTATGTAGCTGAATTATAAATTCTTGGACTTTGAGTTTTAATTTAAAAGTCTTCCCTTGACATCAAAGTTATATTTGTCCATGATTTTCATTAGTACTTTTGTGACTGTATCTGTTTGGAATAGACACAGTGAGGTGTGAGCACAGTGTTCATCGTCCGTGCTGGGTGCTGTTCAGGTGTCTGAACGTCCTTCATCACACGGGCACTGTCCTCGCTAGTCATTTGTGATGTCACTTTCATTGTATAATGTTTCCCCAAATACTTTGTGTCTCTGTACTTACTATGCTTTTCTGTTCTGTGTGTTTATGTGTGAAACAGGACAATAATGTTTTAAGCATGGGTAGGCCTCCTTCCTTCCCTTGGCTCTTCTGGCTTTTTCTGTCTTGCTGGTTTCTTTTTCTGTTTGAACCTTAAAATCAGATTGTCTAGTTCTCTATCCACAGTAAAATAAGTAAATAAAATACAAAGATCCGGAAAAACCTCAAACCATTTTTATTTTTAGTTAAGTATACTAATTTATAAAACAAGTCAGAGAAAATCAATATTCTGTGATGTTGAGTCTTACTAACTGAGAACATCATAAACTCTTCTATTATGCTGAAGTTTTTTTACATGAGATTTTGAGGGAATATAAAAGTGTATCTCCCAGGGATCTTATGTTTATTCTTCATTACTTTAGTTGTTTTTTTGTTTGACTTTGTAGAGTTTATTGGTAGAGACATAGCTGCAAAAAAGAGTGTGGTTGAGTCATTAGCTAAGTAAATGGGAGCAATTTCTTCCATTATGTTTTGTAAAGCTATTGGTTTCTATATGTTAATTTTATTCCCTGCTATCTTACTAAATTTTTTTCGTGGTATAAATTCACTTGTTACTGTCTTTTGCTATAAGATATATCTTATGTTAAAGTATTTATCTAATCCTAGTTTAAGTTTCTTTAATGTTGAATTGTAGCAGATACTTCTTTGGCTTCCATAAGAATGACCTTGGTTTTTTAATTCTTGAATCTTCAAAAGATAAAACAAGTTATTCATAACTGTTTTGAAACCATTTTTAACAGTTTTTGAATTTTATTTTTACATGCTGTTATAGCTCGCTATACTCCGTAGCAGATAGCATTCAAAAACCAACTTTCAAGGACATAGTGTTTACTTAAGCATTTGGAGATCAACAGCATCTTGAATTTACTTAATAAAATACTGTAACAGAAAAAACTGAGTTAGTGTAGTATGCTATTTAAAAGTTTACATTTTTCTCTGAAGTTGAAAAAGAATACTATTTTGATTAATGAAGAAAGCAATTTATAGTATATCTGTCTTAAATTCTTTCTTGAACTTAAATTCTTAAGTATGTCTTAAATTCTGAATTAAACAGTGTGTATGGATAGATAAGTAGAGACTGGTAGATTACATTAAAAATGGTCAGTAAATTTAAATTGTCACTATGCACACTTTAAAAACACTTTCTTAAATAAGTGAGAAGAAATTTAAGCCCACAGATGTCCTTTTCAGGTGGCCTGCCTGAGCCCTGGTCTCCATGGAAACAGGCTTGGGAAGGGGAGACTGGGAGACCCACAGTAGGGAGCTTTATTCCCCAAGACCTGTCCCCATTGTTACTGCTGCTTTATCCTGAGAACCACATTATGTTGGGGAGACTTCAGAGGACTGTAGGAAAATGTCTGCCTCCAGGTCATGGAGCAGGCATTCACCATTTAAAGCAAGCAATCCTCAGGATTTTACAAAATGTTTGCTTTAGAGAACGTTAGGGATACAGGAGAGCACCCAGCATGTCTGGATGGTGAACCTCTGGTGAATCTCGTCCAGGAGTCTTGCACGGGCCACAGGCACTGGCTTCTGGTCATTTATTCCTGTCCTCTGCCGTGAAACACATCTAGGAACTGGGGTAAGGAAGAGAATTACTGAATTGAAAGCTACGAAATCGATGGCATTTTTGGCCCTCCTGAGTCTTCCACAGACAGCTGGAAGGGGAGCACATACTCCCTGGCAGGTGGTGGAGCTGATGGGGCGCAGGGCACAGATGGAGTTCAGGCCCTGTGTTCTTGCCCGAGGCTTCTGAACCAGGATCCCCTCAGTTAATTTTTGTTTAAACCAATCAATGGTTGTTAATGATAGGTGTTTTAAAGCTTCTGTGCTGCCTCTTTTCAAAAAGGGCAAACTGGTGGCAACACTCACACAACAGCCTGGGACAGAGCTGCTCACCAGCCCTCCAGGCTCCTGTGCTTAGGGTCTGACTCGGGCAGCTCCGTCTTCACCCGTGTTCCTGAAGCAGCTCATGGACCTAGGGGTCAACTGTCTCATAGCAGAGTGACCGGGAGAATCACAGGGATCTGGGGCAAGGCTGTCCAGGACAAAGTGGCTGTCCAACCAGACAGGGGTAACCCCAAGAGAGTGGATCTCACTCCATTAAAGCAATGAATTAGAGCCTTGGAGGCAATGAGAACTGGGGTGGCATGTCCTGGTTGAGCCAAGGAGAGGCAACAAAGGAGGATGAGGGGCTGGTGAGCCGTGGCAGTGAGGAAGGGCACGGCCCAGGTTTGCTGAGTAGTCACTGTGACGTACCTACGGCCCTCTGCCCTGGTCCAAGGGCACTTGCGTGCTCTGCAGAAACCTCCTTTCCTCCTGGGGGCTTGTGGAGCACACAGTTGCAGACAGGAATGTCGCGTACGTGTGGGGTTGGCCCACACTGGGCCCCTTTATCTCCTGTGCTCTCTAAGGAGAGTTTACACTGCCAAGTGTTAGATAAGTGGAACCTTCTACTCAGTCACCCAAGATGTCCTGTGAACTCCCCTTCTGTGCTTGGCAATCTCTTAAGGAAAGATGGTCCTGTGATATAAAACTTCAACCAAAAATCTAAGTCCTTGCTTTTGTGGCCTGGACAGAACCCAGACATCCTGACCAAGGACCGGTGCGTGGGCCAGGTGCCCCTCCCTGCAGCTGGGCTGAGGGGACGTGTGCAGTGGGCGGTTTTCACCCATCTGCCCAGGACACAGATGCATCGCTGAGCCTGGCAGAGGCTGGGGTGGGAGGGGGTGCATTTATCTGCAAGAAGGCAGTCTGAAAAGTTCCCTGCAAACTAAAATAACCTCCCAGAGCTGCTGCCCTGACTCAGGCTGGGTTCCCTGCCTGTGGGGTAGACCCTGCAACGGGACCCCTCCCTTCAAGAGAAGGCAAAGTCTCCAAATCTGGACGGGACTGTCCGTACTTCCCTGCCCTCCCTGCCCCCCCTTCAATGGAATGTTTGAATAGGCATCTGTAACACTCCCTAACAACCCAAATGAAGTTTTATGAGGAGGACAGGTGGACTACACAAAGGTAAACTTTTCCCAGTCCACAATTAGGACAGCAATTAAGATCTGATTCTTGTGATTTAGTTGCTGTATCTTTCACCTGCTGTGTACACGGCGCTCACCGGCAGTATCAGGAAGTGTGCACTGTGTCCTCGTGGCGTGGGGGTCTCTTCTGACCTTGAGTTCTGCTGAGGGCCTAGGTCACGGTGCCTCCTGCTCTGTGCTCCGTTCCCCTGTCTCCCTGCCACCCGCTGCTGTTACCTCGACTGTCAGGGCCGTGTTCCCCCCTCCTCTGTGGGTGCCTGGGTTTCCCTGTGTCTGGGGTTGGTGTGTTGGGCAGCTTTGGGAGTTGTTCAGCCCATTTCCCCCAGGGAAGGGCTCCTTCCAGCATCTAGGGTCACCTTCCAGCTGTGCCCAGTGCCCCCATGTTCAGGTCACATGAGCCTCAGTGCTTCCTCTCTTTCCTCAGACTTTGTCAAGAGTGGAGGCCTGGGTGGCTGGGCAGGGATCCGTGTGGCTCTGTGTGGAGGGCTGCTATGCCCTCCTGCCTTGCCAGTTGGGACTGCACCCTCTGGTCCCTGGTGGAGCCTGAGACGCCTTCCTCTTCACTCCTCCCCCCTTCCTCACACGAGCTGTAGGCCTGCTCAGTGAGCACACACGGAACCTGAGAGGCAAAGTGAGGGGCTGGGGTGCAGGCACAACGGTGCACAGCTGCTGCCAGAGTGGGAGTGGGCTCAGGGCTCAGGGTGTTATCTACTCAGGAAGAGGCGCAGGCCTTGGAACCTCTGGGCTCTGGCCACACATGGCCGCTTTGAGTGCAGACCGCTCCTGTGCTTGGGGACTGATTCGGGCAGCTCTGTCTTCACCTACGACCTGAAGCAGCTCATGCACACAGGGGGTCAACTGCCCCACATCAGAGTGAGTTGGAGGATCAGCCAGGGCAAGGCTGTCTAGGACAAAGTGGATGTCCAACCTGTTTATTCACCTGTCTTCAGACTGGAAACCACTGTCCCAACCCCCATGGCTAGAGTGGTACTGGAGAGCTGCTGGTGTCAGAGTAGCTGGTCCTGTGTACTCGGAGCTTTCCTACCTACCTAAGGAGCTCCAACCCTGCCTGAGACCTGCGGGCCCATCTCTGCCCAGCTCTCTGCCCTCTCTGCTGCTCTGCCAGCCAGAAGGAGAACCACTGGGACGTGGGGCTCCAGGAGGTGTGAGGTATGCTTCCAGGGGTGTCCACAAAGGGCCCTGCTGGTCAGTTCTTTACCACACTTGTTCAGTCTCCCCAGGCATCATGAGGGCCCCTCCCCCTGCAGCCAGGGCCACCCCTTCAGGTGGTTTGTGGTCACCTACGTGGCTATACCTGGCACGTCCTTCCCAGCACACGTGGCAGCCTCCATCCCAGGTGAGCACCACGCTGGACACAGGCAATTTGCCATGCATCTGCCTCTCTGCAGTGACAAGCGGCTTGCTATCATCCTGTCTTTACACCTGGCCCTACCCTCCTTCATCACCCCCGAGGTGACGGGTATGGCTGTCCTCTCTCCTGAGCAGATGGCAGGACTTGGGCAGGGATGGACAGACCTGGCTCCTTTGTGGTGGCCTTGAGGGATGCTGCCTGTGCACAGCCTACAACACAGGCCCGCAACACTGTTAATCTCCTGAATCCAGTGGGTCGCCGCAATGTAAGTTTATCTCTTGTGCTGCCATTGAAAGTTAGTTCCATGGTCAGTGGCCATCCATGGACTCAAGCCTGTTCCATCTCTGGCCACACTTTCTAGGGCAGGGCCAGCAATGCTTCCCACAGAGAACAGAAGGGCCATGTCCCGTCTGCCTCTATTGAGAGCAGCCACAGACAGCACATCTGCAGGTGGGCATATCACAGGTGGGCGCATCTGTGGGTGGGCGAGTTGCAGGTGGGTGCATTGCAGGTGGGCGTGTCTACATTCTGATAAAAGTCTTCATGGTGCAGACTGTGGGGGCTCTGTGCCTACAGTTTGCTGGTCTGCTGTGGGCCCATGTCTTCTGTGTGGGCGGCTGAAACTCTGCTGTAGTAGAACTGTCTTCATGTCACACTTGAGGAAATCAGCCCAATGGACCTGTTCAGGTTCCCGTGTCCTCTAGGGTGGGCTGGGCCTTGAGCCTAGATCTGTCTGACCCGAATGTTTACATGCTTTCCGTGGAGTCCGAGTTGTGCCTGCTGCTGTTGAGGACACCTGTCTCACCCTGGGCAAGTCACATTCTCTTCCTGGGCACCTTTCATGTTTGGAAAAATAGGATGTTTCTAACCACCTAATGTTGAAAATTCAGAGAATGCCAGTCTGGAGTGGACATGGGGTCGGGTTACCATGTGCTGCTTCTGCGCATGTCCAGACGGTCCCTGTGTGACAGCAGCCTGGCCTGTGGGCGGGCCACAGAGCCGTGTTCGAGTCACAGTCCTGCCCCCAGCACTACGCCTTGTGTCCTCGGACTGTGTCTCAGTCTCCTGACTCTCAGTTCTTATCCGTAAAGGGGTTTGTCGTGTTGTTCTCAGGCTTGAGCGTAGCTATGAGGTCACACAGGACTTTGCCTCCAGCGCAGCCCCTCTTAGCACCTTGTGTGCTCTGGGGCCCCCTCACTCCTGCAGGTAGATGCCTGGACAGCCCGGCCTCCTCGCCTTCATGCTCCGATTATCTTCCCTAGTGTTCCCTGCACCACAGGCCTGTTCCTCCTGGAAAGCCATGGTGACCTTGGGCCTCCTCCTGCCTATCACAGCACCAGTGGGTGCCAGAGACACACCTGTTCAGACACAGACTCTTGAGCTTGGAAACTTGAACTTATAACTGCAGTGAACAAGGAGTGGGGTGCAACTGAGGAGATATGACCCAGTGGAACAGAGTGGGCAGAGTTACCAAGGTGGGCAGGGCTTGGCCATGTCCCTTCTGGCTGCTACAGTTCGCCTCTGCCACGGCTGGTGTCTTCAAAACAGCTGCCCAAGCTCCAGCTCTGGGACCCCAACAGCCCTTTCAGAAGGTCTCATCGGGCTCGGTGGCCTCCCTTGAATGTGGCCAGGAACCCTCCACCTTCCCTGAGAGTGCACTCCGTAGGAGCCCGAGAGGCCAAAGGCTGGGTGTTTTCTTTAATCGCGGATGCCCACAAACAAGTAGGGTGAGGACCAGTCCTCTTGGCCTGCCTAGGGCCTGTAGCCAGATGGGGACCGGCAGACGGGGGGCTTTGTGCAGTGCTATCCTCGAGGCACGTGGCAGGGTGGCCCTGTGTGGCGGATGCTCCTCAGGGTGTAGACGCAGCCTCTGCTCTCAGGCTGGGAGCTGTCTCAAAGCACAACTGCTGCTCTGAAAAGGATTTCAAACAGGAATTTCCTCAAACCCAGTAGCAGTAGAAGCCAGCTGAGTGGATCCCCATCAGCAGGGAAATTCGTAGGTGTTTATAGCAGCTTTATTCAAGAACTGGGAACAACTTGCAGTTACTTTACAGGTGAAGTGGTGAACAGGCTGTGGTGTGTCCCACACAGCGGACCTGCCCCTCACTGCCTGAGTCCACGTGCCAGATGTGCCCCTCACTGCCTGAGTCCACATGGTGGACGTGCCCCTCAGTGCCTGAGTCCACGCAGCAGATCTGCCCCTTACTGCCTGAGTCCACATGGAGGACCTGCCCCTCACTGCCTGTGTCCATGGGAAGACCTGCCCCTTCTTGCCTGTGTCCACGGGAGGACCTGCCCCTCACCGCCTGTCTCCACATGGAGGACCTGCCCCTCACTGCCTGTGTCCACGGGAGGACCTGCCCCTCACTGCCTGTGTCCACATGGAGGAACTGCCCCTCACTGCCTGAGTCCACATGGAGGACCTGCCCCTCACTGCCTGTGTCCACATGGAGGATCTGCCCCTCACTGCCTGAGTCCACAGGGAGGATGTGCTCCTTATTGAGGAAAAGGAATTAACTTGGTGGGCATCACCATCAGCAGGTGTCGTGGCCTGAGTCTGATGTCCTGTGTGATTCGATCTACCTGGTCACCTGGAGGAAGCTCTCAGGGCAGAGGACACACTGGGTTGAGCTCAGGAGCCGAAACTTCACAGTGCGGGCAGAGGAGCTGCTCCAAGGGCTGCGCACGTCCATCACGGCAGCCCTGTGAGTCTGTGCATGCGTGAAAACTCATAAAACTCTGCACCAAATACGAAAGTTTTATTTTACTATATGTGATTTTTAAAAAAAACTTGGGAAGTACCTGCTTTATTTGAGCTAAAAATGTGTGTCCTGAATTATTAATCTTTTATTAACCAAAGAAGTTATTATCCTCACTGCAGACTGTCATAATAAATCTTTCCAGAGCACTTGTTCTGTACAAGGCACCGATTTCTTGGTCACATAGAAAAATCTGGGCTTTCTCACCAACCACTGCTGAAGTTTTTCCTTTGCAATTTTAAAAGTTTTCACCTCTGGCTCAGTGCCTGTGGCACAAGTGGCTAAGGTGCCAGCCACATACGCCTGAGCTGGCGGGTTCCAATCCAGCCCCAGCCCGCCAAACAATGATGGCTCAACCAAGAAATAGCTGGGCATTGTGGCGGGCACCTGTAGTCCCAGCTACTTGGGAGGCAGAGACAGGAGAATTGCTTGAGCCCTGGAGTTGGAGGTTGCTGTGAACTGTGATGCCACACAGCACTCTATCCAGGGTGACAGCTTGAGGCTCTGCCTCGGAAAAAAAAAAAGTTTCACCTTAAAATCCTCTTAGGGTGTGTGATGGGAAAAATAACACCCTGCAAAGATGTTCAGCTCTCAATCCCCAGACCTTGAGAACATGTTACTCAAACAGCAAAGGGGAGTTAAGGCAGGTGGAGTAATGTTGCCCAGTGGCCAACCTCACAGTCAGAGGCCGTCCTGGCTTGTCTGGGACTTGATAGAATCACAGGGCCCTAAACATGGAAGAGGCTTGGTGTTGGAAACCATGGACACTGCCGGCTCTGAAAACGGAGGACAGGGCATGAGGCCAGGACTTCTAGAAGCTGGAAAAGAGATAAAAAGGACTCTTCCCAGGGGCCTCCAGAAGGGAACATAGCCCAGAGACACCTTGTTTTAGCCCATGAGAGCCACAGACGTAGGTGTTACTGGTCATAGCCACCCTCTGCAGCCAGCACAGCATGTGGGGCAGGGCTTGTCGAGTATGGGCCTCCAGTCCCAACCTCACAGTCCCAGGGACACTGGCAGGACGTGTGCTCCCTGAGCCCCTTCCAGCCCCACCCTGATCACAGTGTCCAGGGCACTCCTGGAGGGACCCCAAGGACACACTCATCACTGCAGTGGTGGGGCTGCCGCCCAGGAGCACAGCAACAAGCATCCCTCTGGGCCCACCAGGGCCGTGGCCTCTCAGGGAGCACATCCAGTGCGTGGGGGGCAGCGCTAGTTTCCTTTGGACTAGTGTCCTGGCCCCTCTCCAGGCTACGGCCATCGTGACTGTGATAGCCTGTTTGGTGCTGGCAATTCCTGAAGCATCGGCTGTCAGAGGGGGTGGGCAGGATGTGGGAGAAGGGTTCCCACTGCCCCTGACTGTTACACACCCGTGGGTCTCACTGCGGCAGCTCACGGGGCACTGAGCAGTCATCACGTCAAGGACGTGCTCTGGAGTCCCTGCTGCTGCCCTTGGTGCCCCAGACTGCGGGATACAGGAGGGAGACGGAGCCAGCACTGACAGATGGTGACACTTGGTTTCTGCTCTGACAGATTAGCCGAGAACCTCACTAGAAAGGGCCAATTACCACCCCATCCTCTCAGGGAAGAGCCTACCACACGTGTGTGCAGGCTCGTAATAAATGAGTCGGAAGGGAGAGCCCACACGCCAACACGTATGCTGAGCGCGCGTGTCAGCAGGTTGTAATTAGTTAATTAAATGCCTGGCTGACAGGACGGCCCCGTAGGGTGGCTGCCATGTGAGCTGTTCCCGGAACACAGAAACGCCAGCAGGACACACCTGGGATCTGAGGGTAGGAGCCAGCACCTGCTCTGAGCAGACCCCGTGTCCTGGAAACATCCCAGGTAGGTAGGTTTTGGGGGAATCCTTGGGGAGACTCTGTGTCTAAAGTCACTGAAATGAAGTGACAGTTGGGACTGCAGAGCTGCAGGCAACTCTGGAGTGGGTGGGGACAGCAGAGAGCTAGTGAGTGCTCGGATGCTGGGAGACTCGAGGTCCAGGACTGCCCAGGCAGAGGAGCCTCTGGGTGGAGGTGCCATACTCCGTCTGGGAACAACTGTGTGCCAGGCCCACATGCTCTGACGAGGGTGTGCAGAGAGGGCCGTGCAGGGGGCGCTGCTGACTGCACATGAGGCCCAAGGAAGATGAAGCCAGCATCCAAAGCCCCCTGCCCCGTGTCCCCAAGCCAAGCCCCTCTCAGACTCCCTCCGCACGTCACCTGCTGATGTCACAGCACATACGGGACTCACACAGGAGCTGGGGAAGTGCAGCCTCCCAGCAAAGACCCTCCTACACCCGGTGCTACCCAATCCCACAGCAGGGCTATTGCCCCTCCGGGTGCCCAGAGCCCAGTCCAAACTCCCACTTGACACCAAGTTGCAGCTGCCACATCCCCACCTGAACAGTGGCAGCTTCTAACTGGTCCTCACACTCCACTCTCAGCCCACCTCAGTCTGCTTCACATGCTGGTCACAGGCCAAACGTAGGAATAATTTTGGGACACTTGAGGGCCTGCAAAACCACTGTGGGGTGTATGCGGTGGCAGTTGACTGGGTGTGGAGTGAGAGGAGCACGCCCTGCTTCTCAAAGAACCTTGCACGGAAGGCTATCAATATTTTCATTTGTTGATATTGCCTATTGTTTCGAGTTCCTTTCCTACTTCTCTAATTGTAGTTTTTCTTTCTTTCTTTCTTTCTTTTTTTTCTTTTTTCTTTTTTTTGTTTTTGAGAACTAAGAACACTTTATGGTGAGAACACATAAATCAAAAAACCAGGAACAGCAGCTAAGCCAAAAGCGTCAGTTTTCTTCTGAGACAAGGTACCTTCCTTGCCTTTCCAACAGCAGCTGGACAAGGCCTCTGGACAACATGGTAAATGTAACAATCAACTTCCTAGATCAGGACCAAAAAGAGGAGGCTCCCACGCTCAGCTCACAAGTCCCAGGTAATAGTCCATCAGGGAGCCAATAGCAAAAATGTCCTTCTTATCCACACGGGTCCCCACAGTTTTCAAGTGGATCTCATCACCCTGCTGAATCACAATGTCCTTATCCACCATCTGTAACATGGTTGGTTGGAATTAGGATCAAACGCCATCTCTGATGGAATGGAATGTCGGGAAATGAAGTGAGATGTGAGTCCAATTTTCTGTGAAGAGTCCAACCTTGTTGACCTGAGTGACAACAGCATCCATGACTCCTCTAAAGGGCCGGAAAACAATGGCTTTGTACTTAGCTGGATAAAGGACAAAGCCTCGGCCTGGCTGGATCACACCAGCACCAATATTGTCAACGGTGGTGACAGCAATTACAGAGCCATACATGGTGAAACATCTTCCCGGAGCAAACTGGAAGCATCCACACCTCCCCTAATTGTAGTTTTTCAACTGCTTCTCCAGGGCATACCAGATCGATCATATGACACCTGCAAATAATTTTTGTTAGTGAAATAAAGGCCCTGAACTTCAGAGAGTCACGTACAAATGTCCACACTAGGCAGGAATGTGGGCTGAATGACACTGTTTCTCGCCTCTCCTCCTCTGCCTCCTCCTTCTCAGCCTCAATTACCAGGAAACAATGGATTACTGAAGGCAGTGTATTCTCAGTTGGAATTACCAGGAAGAAATGAACCTGGACAAACAAAACCTGAACCCAAGCCGAGGAGGCTTAGTCCTACCCCAAAAGGAGATCACAGCAGGTGCTCAGGGCCTATCGGGATGGCAGCTGAGTGTCCACCTGCCTGCCTGGGTCCCCAGCAGGGCCACACAGCCTACTCACACTCAGAGGCCAAGCTCTAGTGAGGCCATTTTTGCTTCAGATGCTGAGAACATTTTGGCAATTTGGAAGAAAGATGTTCCTTGGCGAGTGCTGATAGAGATTGTTGGTGTTTCCAATTGTATATGTAGTATTTTGAGTGGACTCAATTAAAATTTATGAGTTGAAGGTTGTCATGGATGAGACCCCTTCTGGCACCCGGGAGGGACGGGACGTGAGGCCGGCCGTCTTTAGGACAGGGCACTTACTCCCACCAGTGGCTGTCCTCCTGAGCCAGCACTTTGCAGGGGCCACAGTTATCAGGCTAGGGATTCCGGACAACTCCAGCTGAGTTGAGAAGTCAGCCCAATGGGAAACATTTACAAATTGATAATTAATAGATAACCACTGACTTGTGCTGAGCTAAAATCCTGTGCACTCTGACACTGGAGCGTGAGCTTTTAGCGACTCCAGGCCCTACATCCCAGCCACGGCCATGTCCACCCTGGGCTGGCAGGTCCCAGCCCTCTCTAGGTGAGGATGCCTGCCCACCCCACCCCACCCCACCTCTGTGCTCGCAGAGCCTACTGGCTGCAGGGATGCACTCCTCACGCCCAGCACTGCCCTCACCTCCTGCTCAGCCTCATCCCCTGAGGGCTGCGGACTCACCTTCACCCCCAGGGCTTCCCTCAGCCTTTTTTCCTGTGTCTTACCTTTGTGGCAACCCTGCTGACCATGTGATCCTGTTATGATTTTCCTGTGTTCTAAATGTTATAGCATTATTGTTTACACTACTCACTAAAACTTGAATAGTTTACTAAACCATAAAACAATTTTTTTATATTTACATTTCTCTTACTTAAGCCCCTCAAGAATTTGTCCTGAGAACACAAATGTCTTTTTTTTTTTGATAAAATATTGCTTTCTCCTTTATAGAATTTCAATAAGTATTTGAAAATGAATCAAGTTAACTTTTGTGTGATTTTTGTGACCTTACTACTCATACTTTTCTTTTCTCTGTTAACTCTTTTTTCCTCTTTGAAAAAAAAGTCTGTTTTTGAGATACTTTCAGCTTCTTCCAGATGAGAATTAGCTGTTAAGGTGAGATTGGGAAGGGTGACGCAGAAAGGGGCAGCCCCTCGGATAATGAGCTAGGGATCTGCAGGCGGGTGCAAGCAGGAGCGGTGGTTTCTGTGCGGGGCTCCCGGCAGAGCTTTTCCCCTGGGGAGCCTGAGTTTCATTCCTCCTCTGGCTGGTTGGACAAGGACCACACCAGCTGCTTTGCTCAGCCCCTAATGGCAATTATCAGCCACAAACACCACACACCAGCATCTAGACTGGCGTGGCCTGAGCTTTAGGTGCTGTGGCCTCGCCAGGTGGTGTGAACTCACCACCGTGGTCACTCAAGGGAGTTTCTTTCATTGGTGGTACTTGGGTGTTGTGTCCAGAATCTAAGCAGCAGTTTTCCTCAAACACCGTCATGTAAGTTCAGGTTTTCCATTTACTTTGAAATTGTTGTTAAGAAAATTGTGCTTTATCTAGAGTGCCTAACGCCTCTATATTTGCTCTATGTGAGACATTCCTCTTGGAAATTAGTGGTAAGAAAATAATGTATTTTCCTGAAAAGTATGTGATAAACCAGGTTTAGAGTTTTGGCTTGGCTTCTAGGAACCAGAGCCCAACTGTGTGTATAAGAACTGTGTTTATTTTCTATTTTACAGAACCGGTTTCTCCCATGTCCCCCTTATCTATTTCCTGCCTAAATCCTATTTGAATTGGTCTAGTTTTTGAAGATTGACCTCTAAACTTTTTTGAAAGTCAAAATATATTTCAATAGATAAATTCTTCCAATGCTTTCAAATGAACAGGTTTGAACTTAACATTTTGTTAGCGCTGATGTGTTTAAAATAATGCACATCAGCCTACTGCACCCCCTGCACCTTCAGACTGTGACATGTTCTAATTGGCACTAATTCTATATTGTGGCCACTTCTGTTCTTTCTAACAATTTTAGTAGCATTGTATAAACATTTGTTATGCAGAAAGGACAGAAATAGCTACTAATTTACACATATATTTAATACATAACATCTCCAGAGATGAATTCTCTATGATTTTGTAATTTTGAATGTTTTGCTCATAAAAGAAGTAATCAATCTTTTGTGACTCCGCAGACTTCGGATATGACATCTTTTTAAGAGATGGAAAACAACTTCTCTTGGGTTCAGTTTTTAAAGATGGATTTTGACATTCAGTTTTTGTTTAGTTTTGTTTCTTGAACACCTATGATGCCCACTCAGTGCACATCCCAATTACAGTTCCCAGCAACTCCGCCAGCTGTTGGGGGAGGCCTGGGCCCACAGGATCCTGCACAAGGTTCCGGACCTGTTGAGGGAGGCGGCTCCACCTGTGCCACCCTCGGGCCACTGCTGTCTGAAAGGGGAGTGGGATTAATTATGAGATGCTCCCTGTAGGCTGGTGAGTGAATAATTGAAATGGAGTTGGCGGGTGGCAGGGCTTTGAGAAACACATTTATGGATCTCTTGCTTGTAGATGTGGTTGAGGCCTCAGCTTGGGATGAAACATGATCTGTGGCCAGAAGGACCAGGAGGTGGCCGACATGTGTAGCTAACATGGCCCTGTACCCAGGATGGAGGATCTCAAGGGCAGGGCTGGCTTGTGCGGTGACAACCGAGTGTAGGGGTCAAACGACTGTTCTCATTTACTTGGTGTGTGTGGTTTTACTGTGTATTTGAAACCAGAAGGTAATAGCAATGAAGCCCTTGACCTTGCAGGCCTCATGTTGGCTGGACTGCGTGAGTTACCATGTTTACTTGGGGTGTAACAAAACCCACCGTGGTTCTCTGTAAAGAACTGAATATTGAGAAACAATATTGGGGGAATGAGGTTTTAGAAGTGGGCCAAGAATGGGCATGTGGATTTGACTTTTAGGTGGCCCAGGGGGACTTAAACACGGTGGGCGTGTGGGAAGGCAGGCACAGGGCTTCCACTCGGCCCAGCTACCCCTCTGGAAAGCTCTCCTGAGCTTGCCCCACCTCCCAGCCCTGGTGGACTTCCCTGTGGCGGCACACACATGCACACCTGCAGCTGTGCAAGGTCGGTGTGTGTCGGCTGGCAGACCAACAGGCCGTGGGGTCAGTTAGGGTCCTGGCACATAGCAAGTCTTCAGTCCCACCTATGGAGAGTGTAATATAGTCACCGAACTTGACCCCAAGTGCAGGTGTGGGCTGTTCTTCCTCTCTCCTTTCTGAATCTGACTATAACACCACAGCACCCCCATGCGGGGCTCACCCATGCATACCTTGTTAGCAGACATGAGCCTGTGCAGGGAGAGCCCAAGCCTGCTGCTTTGGGGGATGGTCAGCCCCCAAAACAAAGCAAGGCAGATGGGCAGCATCTCTGTCCAGGGATTCCCCAAGAGACGGGGGTCTTGGCATCTAGGGTCTTGACGTCTGGGGCTCTTGCCTGGAGGGAGAGCCCAGCCTTCTATATCACACTGGTTGGAAGTGGGTCCACGTCTGAGCAGGGGCTACAGATTTGCAGACAGAGTGGTGAACTGAGCAGGCCCCTGGGCCCACACATGGTGACTGCTCATCGCACTTATGCAGAGGAAGCACCTGCCTCCTCTCAGAGCCAGCTGCCTGCCTGCAGCATGTCCAGTGCAGGACCCAGGGTCCCCACTGCATGACACGAGGAGCTCACGCCCTTCAGTGCAGACCCAGGGCCGACAGAACAACAAACCCCGACACCAAGACACCAACCACGGACAAAGACAGAAGTCCCGGGAGCTCCAGCCAGCTGCCTCGTGCTCTGCACACTCTCCGCTGGAGGAGTGAGAATGATCACAGCTACTCTCATTCCCAGGCAGCAAGCCCAGGCCAAGGGGTCAGGGGCCACACTTCCCCAGAGCCGACAGCGGCTGTGTGTCAGGGGCTTGCTGGGTAGATTCACTTGTCTTCCTAAGTCCAGGGCCAAGGACAGAAGACTAGGCTTCCACACGGGCTGGGCCCACTGTCCTGTGGTCCTGAGCCTGCCTGTCAGACTCCCGGCCCAGACGGTGGGCCTGGACCCTGAGTCTTTAGGCACAGCGGCCGGCCAGGAGCATGAGGCAGCTGGTGCCGGGAATGGAGCACATGCCCTGCCGTGGTTTTCATCTCTGCTCTTCACAGGGCCAGCGCCTGATTGATGGAATGCTTTCTAGAGGCCTCCAGCCTCCTCCTCCTCCACACAGAACATATGTGCACATATTCCCCGGGGCGGTGTTGTGGTGTGTGCACCGTGTGGCTGCGTTTGTTTGCTGTGTGCCCCACTGGTCTAGCGGGGCCTTTCCCACGACCCGCTGCTTCCCGGTGGGCTGCTGGCTGCTGTCTGGGGCGGGGGCAGCGTCTCTGCCCGGAGGCGCCACCCCTCCCCACCAGCCCCTGTGGCTGATGGATCCTCTGATGCCGAAGCTGCATTCTTCTTCCCCTCCGAGCTGCTGAAAGAAGGGGGAGGCGAGGGAGAGGAGGAGAATGAAAGGCCCTGAACAGAGCCCATCTGCTGCAGCCTGTGCGACTCCCATCGTGTTCGCAGTTACACAGCCTGGCATCTGAGGGGCTCGCTAACCCATGGGCTCCCCAGAGCACAGGCCAAGCATCAGCAAGCCCTTCTGGGGGCAGCTGCAGGAGGGTCCCTGGCCACCCTGCCCTGCTGGCCCTGAGCATACCTTGTGCCTCCCGGCCTGCCTGCTGGGCTTCTGCTGATTCTTTCCCCAGTGTGGCTGCAGGGGAGCCCTTGAGGCCGTGTCTGGCTGGTCGCCTATCTGTGGCCACCAGTCTTGTCTTGTGTGTAGCTCACGGCTTCAGGCCTGCCCCTGGCCCCAAACCTTCCCCAGAACTGTGCATCTGCAGCGGGGACCACGGCCCTGTGCTCAGGGCCTGCAAGGCACTGCATCTTCCAGGCCCAATATAGGCCTTATTCCAAACCCTGTTCTGGTGCTCAGCAGGTGAGAGCTGAGAGCAGTCAGGGCCCATTGGAGCCCAGCTCCCTCATCTGCGTGGATGGAAGCTGCTGAGCTCAGTGAGATGTGCCCAGAGCCTGGTGGTGTCCACCCTTGTCACCATCCCCATTGGTGGTGACTCAGGATGGGCCTCCAAGTCTGCTCCTAGCCTTAGCCTCCCGGGCAGCCAGGCATGGCCCACAGCCAGTCCAGTGATACAACATCCAGACCTGGGGTGGGAAGCCCGTGCGCCTGCCCAGTCGTCTGTTCCCAACTACTGTGACCTTGGAGGTGCCTGAGCAGCACCTGGAGAAACTTCTGGAAATAAAAATGCTACTTGCAAATGTTATGTGAGCAGGAAGTGTCCCGCCACTGCCTCGCCTCACCGGAGACCATGCAGGGGTGCTATGGCTGTTCACACCACTCCCCACACGGTGCAAGGCTGCAAGGGTGCAGCTCCCCTTGAGAGGACCCTGCAGCCTTTTCCATGTGCTGGGCCCTCACCATCACAGGGTCTTATCAGGAAAAAGGATGCTGGCAGGAGTAGGCAGTGCCCTTTGTGGCTACACCCTTCTGTCCATGGAGCCAACTAAGCCGGCTGGACATTCTTCTCTACTGCTCCACCCTGCAGAGGGGCAGTCAGGCTGTGGGCCTTCCAGAGCCTCCTCTCCTGGGTGACACGGTGACACCTGCATTTAGGCTTAAAACCAACTCTTATGAATGAGCATCCTGTCTGGAAGGTTGTAGTCTCCAGATCAGGGCTCAAAATCTGGTCTCTGGGACACCTGAAGTCTCATGTCAGGACATAATGTTGCATGTCACGACATCGCTTTGCACTGTTGGCTAATGGCAATTGGTATGTTTTAAAATATAAAATTAAGCACCTTGGTAAAGGAATAATTCTGAGAATAGGGCCTATAGGTCCCACCTGCATCATGAAAGGATCTGGGACATTAAGTATTGAAGGTCTTCAGACCAGCCTGGTCCTGCACTGAGTCCTCCCCGGCCACGGCCATCAGATGTGACTCAGCTATGCCCTCCTACAAGTTCCTGAGACGGGTGGTAGCCTTGATACTTAAGCAGTGACCAGGATGTCGGCCACCTTCCCAGAAGTGGATAGCCCAGCTTGCCTGTGTCCAAGGGGGACAGCAGGAATGGCCTTTGGTTGGCTCCCGTGTGGCTCCAAGTCTCAGGGATATCTGTGGAAGGCAAAACCAGTTCCTGAATGTTGAGGGTCACTAGTGTCTTACGTTGCAGCAGGTGGACGAGAGGGACCAGCACCTGTGAGACCAGACAGTGGGCAGCAGTTCATAGGACAGCTTGCTTCCTGAGTGGCCGATGCCATGCTGGCCCCAGGGGACAGAAGATGGCCCAAAGGGGGCACAGAGCCACAGGTCTACTGGTGGTCCAGCTGCCTGCCAAGGAGCAGTGGTTAGTCAGCAGCGGGGCTGAGAGAAACCCCAGGGGGTGGGCGCTTCCTCACAGACCCACCCGCCTCAAATCAGCGTTGCTGGTGCTGCCAGAACAGACTGGGCTCATGTCTGCTCTGGTGACACGCCGCTTTCGGACAGAGAGGGCTCTCTAGGGGTCAGCGGTGGTGTTACTGCTTGTGCAGCCATTCTGCTCACCCTGGGGCAAATACAAGTGTCACTGCGCCACTTCACACGTCTTCTCAGGGACACACACACACTTACTCCATCTGCCTCGTGTCTGCATTTTAAATGTCTAACAGAGAACACGATGTTATGAGAGAGCGGCTTAAGATCTGGACACTTTTGCCTGAGGAAGTAATTTTGTCTCTTTATGTTTAACTTGTTTATTTTTAGCAACAACAGAAATGCACACACACAGGGCTGCCCTGCCCTGACAGCCCCGCACCCTACTCTGTTCTGTGTGTGGTGTGGATGCACCCACACTTTGCATCTGTGATGAGGGGACAGATCTTGCTCGAGTTTCTGCTTCCTGGACACAGGCCAGGCCAGTCTGAGAGGACAAACACTGTGTGGCTCCGGGGGCTGGAGGAAGCCGACCCAGCTCCGCCACACCCCTCCCTGCAGTGCTGGCCTCACTCCCATGTGTGGACTGGAGACATCGCCTCGCACCAGGCTCCCAGCACCACACAGCTGCCGGCACAACTCTCAGAGTCCTTCCTTCCCACTAGTCCATGGCATGCCCGTGGTCTCCTTGCTGCCCGGCACGAGGCCAGAGTGTGGGACATGCGTTCTTGGATCAGGGGAAGGTACTAAGGTCTGGGGAGGTATGGCAGGAACCTGCTCGAAGCCTGTACTGAGTGGGCCCCTGAGATGCTCTCTGGCCTTGGGGGTCCCAGGAAATGTGCCGCAGGTGGTGGGGCTGGCCACAACCCTTCTTTCTGGCCCTTCATGGCCAGTAGCAGCCTGCCTGCGCCCTGGCAGCGTGGGCACTGCACAGCTCCAACAGGAGCCCCTTCCTCGGTGCCCTCCCAGCCTCCTGCTCACAAGCGGATGGTGCCATCGCTGCGGGTTAGGCCACAGCACAGGTTGCTGGCTGGTGGGACAGCTGTCATGCTGCCCATGTCCACAGATAGGACCTGGGGCTGAGACTGCAAGGTCACTTTGGTAGCTGGGTCTTTAATTAGCCACCCAGCAGGCTATGCCCCACTCATCTGGCCTCCTTCCTATCTCTGAATTGGTTCCAGGACAACACTGTAATTCCATTGCCACCAATACACGTACACACACGTACACACATGCACACGCACACAGCACGTGCACACACATGGACTCAAGCGGTCATGCACACGTACTCACCCACCCACACACGCGCACATGTATTAACACACAGACACATACATGCACACTCACACATGGACACGAGCACACGTACTCACAAACAAACATGCACATATACTCACACAGAGACACAAAATGCACACTCAGGTGCACACATGTACTCCTGCCAAGACATGTGCACGCACACTCACACACATACATGCATACGCACACATGTACTCAGACACATACATGCACATGTATTCACACTTGCACACACGTGCACACTCACTTGCACACACATTTGCACATGGGCACACCATGTGAGAGCATCCACCCTTTGGTGCTGTGTGCTGTGTGCTGCACCTGGAGAAGCCTGCAAGGGGAGGTGCCTGGGGCCACTTACGTCACAAGCCCGAGCTTCTGTCATGGGCAGGGGGTGGCCTGGATTGGAGAAGCACTTGGAACAGAAGGTCCCACAGGTGTTTGCTTTTGATTCCCAGGCCTGTGATCACTCCCTGAGAATGTGGGAACAAGTGTGAGGTGGTGGAAAGCCCCTGTATGTAGGGACAGCAAGTGTCTGGGCACTTGTGAGCTGTGGGGGGATGATGGCAGAACTCAGGCTAGTCTCCACATACCTGTGACTCCCTGGCCACCTCTGTGGACTAGGACATGTGCCAGGTCAAGCCACAGTCCTGGGTGCCTCTTAAGCCCCTGGGAACTTCCTCCCTCTCTGTGCTTTCCAGCCTATGCCCTGGGCTGTGTCAGCAGGGCAAGGCCTGCTGCCTGGTTGAGACCCACCTAACTGCCGAGAACAACAACTGCACTCAGGACATAGGTTCACATGTTAATCTCACTGAAAGACACACACAGACACACCAGGATAATGTGTGACCAAACGGGCACCCCATGACCCAGTCAAGTTCACAGTGGGTGGGCCCTGCTGCCCTAGTTCCCACCTCAGCCCCTCCCCTTGGCATCTGTGGGGCTCAGTCTTCCCTGCCCTGTCCACAAGAGAAATCAATGTCCACACGACAGAAACCCCAAGTTAAAGGCAGCAATTGGTGGAAACTGGCAGGGCCTGGGGTCTTCCCTCGGGCAGTGAGGAGGCTAGGCTGCCCTGACTCACGGCCCAGCCCTCCACATGCAAGGCCCCAAGCAGCCTGCAACCTGTGCTCTGAGCCTCAGCGCTGGACTGAGAGGACCAAGCTGCAGGCCCAGAGCCATGCTGGGTGCAGTGCCGGTCAGCCTGTTAGCTGTCGACATCTGGGCTCAGCTCCCTGAGCCGGGCAGGGCTGGGGCAGGACGCGGCTCCAGGGACAGGTTGGAGAAGTGCCAGAGAAGATGTGTTTTAATTAAAATCAACTACTGAAAAAGTGACGTAATTTTTCACATTTTAACATCTCTAAAAGCAGAAAATTGGCACCATGTTAAAGTGAATATAGTGGTGGGCAAAATAACGGGGTCATGGGGGTCACTCAGCTGCGTAAGCATCACGGGGCCCTCCTCTGCAATGTCACCCAGCCTTCCCAGGGTCCCCCTTTCCTGTCCATGGAGCCGGGGACAGCTCCTGCCTCTCAGCATGGAGGGTCTCATGGCAGCACCAGCAAGTCTCACTGTTGGGGCTCTAGGGACTTGGTTGTGGGAGGACCAAGTGTGGACTCGGGAATCCAAGGCACGGGTCTTAGTCCTATGTCCCCATAACAAGTGCTTTGTCCTCAATGTGTCGTTTAATCCCCATCTCCTGCTTAGAGGCAGACAAGCCGCCCTGCATCTGTCAGGTGACACCTATGGACACACTGTCACTGTGCTGGTCCTGGTGATGCAGACACTCAAGGCAACGGTTTCAGCTTTGGGAAACACTCTGCTCAGAGATTTTATATTTTCTAAGCTACAAACATGTCCGTGGTGTGTCAGTGTGACAGGGAGTAGGAGGGAGAGACTCTCGGGGCTGTGGGCTTTAGGACTGAATGATGTCTGCGCTTTAACATATCACACCAACGTGAAGAGGAAGCCCAGTGTTTCAAGTGAGAAAGTCCCGACGGGAGACCTGCGTTCTCTGCCCTGCTCGGTTGGACCCTCACGTGACACTGTTGCATGAAGGGCCCGGTTGTAAACACTGGGACTTTGTGGGCTGCCTGGCCTCCGTCTCTGCTTGGGATTGCAGGAGGCGGCTGTGGCCCGTGTGCTGCAAGGACGGCCCTGGGCCAGGGGGCTCCATAAAAGCCAAGGTGGGGCTGGCCGCCCACACCTTGTGTCCACCCATTCTGCAGAAATAGCTGTCCGTTTGTGCTGCTTGTGTCCCGCTGGGGACTTCTGAACCATTACTATAGGCCGAGAGTCCATCTCTGCCTCCTCTGTTCACATCCTCTAAGCTTTAACTTAAGGGGTAGCAGGCACGGTCCACCCTGGCCCCCCTGGGTAGGGTGGCAGTGCTTCCTGACCCCTGTGGGCAGAAGAGACCCCAGAGAGACAGCGGGCTGCATTAGCATGTCTGCCACGAGTGTGCCTGAGGCGTGGGGCGCGGGGCGCTGTGCTGAAGACCTGCCATCTGGCTCACCCGCCTCAGGTCTGAGTCTGTCCTTGTCAACCCAGCCAAATGCCGCTCAAGTTCAGGAAGAACGGGCCACATGAGACAAGACTGAATTCAGGAAACGAGTCGAGACTTAACTTGGGTGAAATCGAACGGCAGTTCCTCCACACAGGCGTCTTTGTGGGGGCTTTGCACGTATTCCTGTGAGTCAAGTTTGCTCACCCATTTTTGGCATGCTTTTTTAGAACTGCTGTTAATGGGCCACAAAACACACACTGCCCAATGTTCGTGGTCTCTCTTGGTCACTGCTGGTCTCTGGGTTTCTCCCTATTTGTCTCCTGCCTGTGTCCCAAATCACATCTGCCCTAACAAGATGAAGGGGCCTGTCCTGCTGAGGACCGCCCCTGGCTTTGAGGCCAGGTCCCTGGGAAGGTCAGTGTTTCCGAGTGGTGCTGGCAGGGACTGCACTCAACAGGGGATCTGGGTCTGGCTGGAAGCTGACACCTGCCCTGGCCGCCCCAGGACAGCCTTGCGTCCTGCCACCTGGCAGCACTTCCCAGCTGGATTCCTTTACAGTCACCTCCATGTGGACTCTGACGTCCCCTTGTAGACCCTGAGGTCTACTGGTCCTCCACACATGAAGGCTGGCGGGAGGCCAGTGGGCACCGTGCAGCATCTGGTTCCTCAGCTCCAACCCCACACCTGCGAGCTCGGGTTCTTCTTGGCCGTTCCTCTCACTGTTCCAGCCTGGGCCAGACTCCACTCCTGGAAGTGAAGCCACAGCTCTTTCCCGGAAGATACCCACCTGCCACCTCACCCCTCACACTGGCTGCAGCTGCCTCCAGGAAATCATTGACAAACACTCACTCAAACTACTAAGATTTGGGCCCACAGAAAAGACGCACGGGTCTCATGGCTGCTTTTCTTCCTGGGCTCCTTTTGTCCGGTCCCAGGCATTTCTTCAGGAGCGGATTCTGATGCCTGGAGGGGCAGAAAAGCCTTCTCTGGACACTCCTAGAAGGAGCCGGGGACCTAGAGGCTGGTCCCGAGCTTGTGGACATTCCAGGGAGGTGCTGCCTGGCTGCCATCGCACGTGGAGGGGCTGGTGGTACACACCTGGGCTCAGACTGCAGCTACACAGACAACATGGGATATTGTTGCCCAGGCTGTGCTCAGCTTCCTTCTTAATTTTTTCCCTTTAAAGGAAATATCTCTTTCTTTGTATTTGGAAGGCTTAACTTTAATCTTGTATTCCCCCTTTAGCTGATTAGGTGGTACACCTTGCAAGAAAAAGTTCTTCAAATGACTTCATCAACATATGGATGCCAAGAGCTGCATTCTAAAGGGGAATTGTAAATGATTTTACTGCTAATTGAAATTTCATTCATAGGTATTTACCTGTTCTCCTTTCTGCCCTCTTTGCCTCACCCACATGCACAACGAGGCTGTGAGTGCTATTGTTCAAAAGGTGCTTTTGAACCTTTGGAGGACAGGACACAGGTGGCTCTTATGTGACATTTTTTCAGGGTGAATCATGTACCCAGTTTCTCATATGTCTTTACCTTACAGGACCCTTATAATAATCCCCATTGTACAGGTGGAAACCGAGGTACAGAGTGGCTAAGACACCTTTCAAAGCCATCTGGGGCCTGAGCACTTGAGCTGAGCACTCCCACCCTCCTACCCCCGGCTGCCTATGCTGCCCCCACCCGGCTTCTCTAGTTCTGACTCTGTGCTCTCCCTGTGGGTGGGACGCCTGGGTCACAGTACAGGGCTCTCAACCCATGTTCAAAAGCCCAATTTTAATGGGCCAGCTCTGCTCCCAAACCATGAATATTACCTTCATAAGGTAACATTTACTTCCTTTTTTTTTTTTTTCAGTTTTTGGCCGGGGCTGAGTTTGAACCCACCACCTCCAGCATATGGGGCTGGCGCCCTACTCCTTTGAGCCACAGGCATCGCCCCATTTACTTGCTTTTATGATAAAATCAAAAGAATTAATTTAGTGGTAAGAGAGAAACTTTGAAAAGGTCTTGATTTTTAGAGCTTGAAAAACAGAGAGTGAAAGGAAGTGTGCTTAAGGAAAGGGCCTTCAAGAATGTGGGCTCACGGCTGCCCTGGAGTAAGACACCTGGGAGACTCAGCCAAGGTGGGGGCACAGGCCGTCCTATGTTCTACCAGGGTGCAGGCTCGTCACTCATGTGGTGTAGGCGGGAAAGCAGTGCCCACTGCTCTTGTGCTGACCACCCCTGGGCCACACCCCACGCAGGGGAGGGTAAGCTCCCAGCAAAGGAGAACCTGATGTCCATGTGCTCACAGAGGGCAGGACCAGGGGAAGAATCTGGTCTGGACTTCCAGCTTCAGTAAGTGTTAAGGCTCCAGGAGAACTTACTTTTAGAAGTGGTGGGAATTCTGCCTGCTGTGGCCATGTCCCTTGAAGGTCCCCTAGGCAGCCGGGGCTGCAATCTCTGTATTGAGCTAGCAGGCCTTCCGGGGGCCCCTCACCGCATTGTGGCCATGGGTCATTTGTTAATGCAGCTGCTGTTCCCACCTGGGAGCCATGCACATTTGAGGTAGGTACCCCTAGAATACCTGGAAATAATTATAATAATGCATTTAGTGGCCTGTTTCTTTTTACATCTATTATATTTAGAGAGCAAGAGACCAATCAACATACTAACATAATACAAGGACGATGAATTAATTATTCACATGGCCAATTTCTCTGAGAGTTATCCATCCTTCACTGTAAACTTCTTACTGGGATGCCCAGGTTTTAAGGATTTTTCTGATCATTTTTCTGCGGTCCAGTTTTGCCTTCACAATGTCTTCTAACCAAGACTTTTATTTTATAGAACCTGCCCCCACGAAAGTAGTGGATGGAATTTCCTCTCCTTCCCGCCATGACTTTCTGACATTTGCCACTGTTGATTTCCTTTAGACCAGGGCTGGAATTTCTGTGGACTCAACACCATTGTCTATCAGGTGGGGCAGAACAGATGTTAGCGTCCTGCAGCCTACTTCAGCTTTGCAGCCAAAGCACCCCTTGCTGGATCTAGCACTTTAGACCAAGTTGAGTGCTGAACCCATTGCCTGGCATCAGCTGGTGCTCTGCAGATGTTTGCTGGTGGACAAAGGAAGAAGGAAGCTTGGCAGCTATACTGTATTCAGTCACATCTGTGGGACAAGTAGATTGTCCAGACTTGGGTTATACAGGGTCTCTGGTGTGAGGCCATGAGTCTTGAGCTGTGGCCTGCTAGCAGCCACCCACCTCCCTTGTCCAGATAAGTCAAAGACCAAGCTGGCAAGGTACCTCTTGAGTTATCAGGACATAAAGATGAGAAAATCTGGGGAACTGACTTTGACCTTGGTCTCTCTGGAGCCGAGGGTCATTCTTGGACAGGCTGAGGGGGCATTGTTCACCAGTAGCAGCATTTGTGGCTTCCTATGACTCCAGTTTCTATGTGTCAGGGTTCCCTGTGTCCACATGGACTTCTGGGTCATTTCATGGGCCAGCCTTGCCCTTTCATTTCATGCATATGTTCCACAACAGGGGCAACAGAGTACACTAGACCAACCTCACCAAACAACACCTTGTATACAGCAACTCACCTCACAACACAATACCTCACCACACATGACCACACATAGCTTGCTTCATAACATCACAACTCACTCAAAACATTCCACATAAAACACCACACCTCACACCACACTCTCCCTCACACTACATATAAAACACCACATCTCACCTCACTATACCACACTTGACCACATAATGCCACAACCCAAAACACTATGCATAAACACCTTAACACAAATACCTCACCTTAATACAATACCTCACCACAGACACCATACCTCACCTCAGAAAGCCATACTTCACAATGTCACATATATAACACCTCATTGCACATCACATCTCCCCACATAACACCACCCATATAATACCTCATCTCACTACACTACACTTTACCTCACCTCACAAAACCACACTTCACCACAAAGCACCTCACCTTACCTCATGATACCTTACCTCAAGATACCACATCTAACCTCATCACATAACGCACCCTCACCTCATAACACCATACTTCACAGTAGCACACTACATAGCAGCACACCTCACCTTACAAGACCATACCGTACAATGCTATACCTCACCACACAACTCCATACATATAACACTTCACCACACAGCACCACCTCTCACCTCATAAAACTATACCTCACCACACAATACCATGCCTAACCTCACAATACCAGACCATACAATACCACATATACAACACCAAAACTTACCTCAGAATACCACACCTCATTGCACAATATCACACATCATATTACCTTACCTCACAATACCATACTTCACCATACAACACAATAGGTCAACTGACAACACCATACCTCATCACACAACCCTTAATCTCACCTCACAATGCAATAGCTCACCACACAACATTACACATAAAATACCACAGACTCACCTAACATCACATCTCACCACACAACACCAAGAATCACTTCACAACATCACATCCTGACCTGACAACTCTGTGCCTCACAACATCATACAACAAAACACATATAACAACTCATTGTACAATATTTCACCTCAACTTGTAACACCAAACCTCACCATGCAACCCCACCCCTCAGCTCATCATATAAAACTATACATACATGGCTCAGCCCCCGTAGCACCAGCCACATACACTGAGGGTGGTGGGTTCGAACCCTGCCCAGGCCAGTTAAACAACTGCAACAACAACAACAAAATAGCCGGGCATTGTAGTGGATGCCTGTAGTCCCAGCTACTTGGGAGGCTGAGGCAACAGAATCACTTAAGCCCAAGGGTTTGAGGTTGCTGTGAGTTGTGACGCCATGTCACTCTACTAAAGGTGACATAGTGAGACTCTGTCTCAAGAAAAAAACAACTACATATACATGTAAAACAATTCACTACCCAATATCACATATCGCCTCACAACACCATACCACAAAACTCAACAAACACATCACCTCACCTCACCTCACAACACCCCAAATCAACACAAAACACCATCATTCACCTCACTATACCTTACCTCATCTAACAATACCACACAAAGCATCTCACTACAAAACAGCACACCTCACAACACCATATACCACCTTACCACAACTCACCTCATAATATCAGATCTCACCACATACCCTTTACCTCACCTCACAACTCCACACCTCATCATACAACAGCATACTCACAACACCACACCTCACCAAAAAATACACCACCACACTTTACCATGCAACACTGCACCTCATCTCAAAACTTTGGCTCTCACCTCATAACACCACACCAATAACACATATGAAGAAGATTTGTAAACTTGCCACTGTGTCCTTACTTTGGCAGCACTGTATAAACAGCTCAGTAAGGGTTCATAACATTGGTGTATCAGCACCAATTCTTACACCTGTGTTCGTGTCAATGTGTGTCTTGCTGAGTGGCATTCATTATTATTATCACATGTTTTTGTGTACCATTGTGAGAATGTTGGAGCTTGAATTAAAGCAACAAACAAACATTAAATTTCTTATTAAATTAGGCAAGAGTGGAAGTGAAATCAGGGACAATGTAATCCAAGTTTATGGGGATAAATGACATGAAGAAAATGACAGTGTACAAATGGATTAAATGTTTTGCTGAGGGGAGAGAAAGCACCACTGATGAAGAGAGGTCAGGTTGGCCAGTAATGAGCAGAACTGAAGAAAGCATTGCAAAAATTCACTGAAACATACATCAAAACCATCAGGTGACTGTGAGAAGTATAGCAGGCCAAGTCAACATTAATAGAGAAACAGGAAAATCTTAACTGAAAATCTTGGCATGATAAAGGTGTGCGCAAAAATGGGTGTTTGCATCATGACAAAGCATCTATTCACTTGGCACTGTCTGTGAAGGAGTTTTTAGCCAATAGCAAATAACTGTATTGGAATATCTCCCCCACCTGATTTTGCCCCTGATAACTTTTTTCTTTACCTGAAGATAAAGAAAATATTGAAAGGAAGACATTTTGATGACATTCAGTATATCAAGAATAATACTATGACAGAAACAGAGGCATTCCAGCAAAATTCCTTTGAAGGGTAGACTAGGCACTGACATCAATGCATAGTTTCCCAAGGGGAGTTCTTCGAAGGTGACTGTAGTAATATTCAGCTATGAGGTATGTAGCACTTTTGTCTAGGTTGAGTTTGTGATCTCAATGTTAGACCTTTTTCAACACCTCACTGCAAAACACCACAGTTCACCTCACAACATCATACTTTATCGTACAATATTACACTTCACCTCACAATATTGTATTTCACAACACCACACAACATGGAAAAATACAACAAACACAACACATCACCTAACCCCACAGCCTGTCACCTCACCTCATAACACCCTATCACCACACCTCTCCTCAGAATACAAAATCTCACCATGCCTCATAATACCACATTTCACAACAACTCACCTAATAACTCTACACTGCACTACACAACACCACACCTCACCTCGCAATATCATACATAGAACACAATTTATTTCATAATATTACATCTCACTTCACCTTACCTCATAATACCACACCTCACCTCACAAAACCATCCTTAACAACACATTACCTCAAAACACATATCATAACACCACAAATCCAGCACCTCACCATATAACACCACACACCACATTCTCTTCTTACATAGCACACATAACCTCATCACACAATACAACACCTCACAATACCATACCTCAAGTCACAACCCCATACATACATTAGCTCACTGCCTAACACTATATGTCAGTTTATAATAGAACATCTCATCTCACTACATCACACATACAACACCTCCCCTCAACCATATACCACACCTTACAACAGCACACTTTTCAGATACCACTACCTCACAATGGCATACCACATACACAACACCTCACCAAGTATCACACCTTACAACACTTCAGTTCACCATGTAACACCCCACTGCACAACACTATACTTCACCTAACAATACCACACCATACACCTGACATTTCACTTTACTACTGCACAACACAATACCTCACAACACAAAACCACAGCATACAAAACAAAACTACACACTATACTATATTACACAATGCAATAACATAAAACACCACATAATACAGCAACTTACTCTACAACACACAATACGATACAGTACCATGTTGTATCACATGACATCACACATCACTGTAAAATAAAACCACACTCCACACAACACATCACCAAACAATACGACACTACATAATACCACACCATACCCCATAACAGCACACCACACCATTTCACAAACATACAAACCACACTGTGAACACATCAACACACCACACAATATCACACCACTTTACGCAATACCGTTTCTCACTGAGCCATTCACTTAAATGCAGTTTCAACCCAGTGGGACCTTGTCTGTGAATAAATGCTGGGGCCACCAGTGTTCCCCAGAAGGGAGTGATGACAATTTGCCCAGCTGGAGGAAGAACAAATGTTTGTTTGGACAATTTGCATCCGCTCCTTCATACTATTTCTTCAAACTGGATAAAAGAGAACTCTGCATAATATACACAGAAACTCCTGTTACCGGCAAAGTCTTTAAAATATTTATACTACGTACAAACAATGCCAAGGAATTCCCTATGAGTCGAGTATTGACTTAATAAACACAAGGCCACTATATAGCATTTGTCTTAATTATATACAGCAAGTTATTGATTACAGTAGAGTAAAATCTGAAGGTGAAGTTCTCAAGATCAAGGCTTTTATATACACTTTGCTGGGTTTGGCTACCACGATCAGCCAGGAAACCAACACAGAGCACTGTGCATCTTGGAGGCCACACTAGGAGCCTGGGCCCCTCTGTGCAGCTAGAGAGGAAGTCAGCTCAGCCGCACACGTGCTGTCAGCCAGGCAGGTTTGCCCAGCAGGCCCCTGCCAGGGGACCCTGAAGCACCTCATTAGGCGCTGGGTCCCCAGCCCCTCTCATGCTCTGTGAGTGACTTCCGGGGATTCTCACGGGAAGAAGACGGAGAGAATGTGTTGTGCTCAGCCCTCCCTCTCTGCTCTGCTTCCCTCTCAGGGCAGCGCTACATCCCTCAGTTCCACTTCCACTCCTCAGTATCTTTAGGAATAAAAAGAAAGCACACTTCTCAAAAACAAGTTTGAACATTTCTGAAGTTTGAACATTTTAATGCCATTTATCTCTGAGAACAAAAAACAATCCCCCCCACCACCAAGAGAAACAAAAATAAATAAAAACCTGCTGCTGCTGTAGCAGAATACCTGGGATAGAGTAATTTATAAAGGATGGCAGTTTTTTGGGCTGACAGATCTGGAGGCTGGGAATCCCAGAGCATGGTGTTGGCATTTGGCAAGGGACTTGGTGCTGTCATCCGAGGGAGACAAGAGGGGGCTGAATCCTGTGATAACAACATTAATTCATTTCTGAGGGCTAGAACTCAGGCCCTAAAGACACTCCTCAGGCCCCACCTCCCAACACAATGGCACTGGAGGCTAAGTTTCCAGCACAGGAACTTTGGGGACACATTCAAAGCATAGCACCTTCCAGCCCTGAAATACAACGTATTAAACCCAACTTCTTATCTGTGCTACACACCACTTCTAGGCTATTAGATTCTGGCTGACAGGGTGCTTATGTTGTCTTTGTTAATTTTGAAAGTAAGGCTCAGACAGATCTGTTACATAGCAGTCTCTGAAGAAAAGTAAATTGATAAGGATAGAATGTCTTAGTGAGTAAGTGAGTGGTAGGAGGAAAAAAAGGTGGATAAAAGAGTCTAACTTAACATGGTCCATGTGGCAAGGGGGTCACTCTCTAATCCTGCATGCTGCACCTGAGACCTTTGGCAAGGGAGCCACACTCCAGTCCTTCCAGACCCCAGCAGCAGTGTCTAGGAGAGAGTGGATGTGGTGGGAGCCTTCCATCATCACCTGAGGCCGATCAGTGCAGCCGCGAAGTGGCGCTCCTCCAGAACACACACTGTGCCTCCGCCACACATTTCTCATCCAGCTGGCAGGGCACCACAACTCTGCACCTGTTCCCCAGGCGGACCATATATCCCTTTCCAACTCTCATTCAGCGACTTCATGGTGGTAGCTTGAAATTGGCCGTGAAGGGATCATTTACACCACGGAAATTGGCAAATGTGACAAATCAGGGCTCTAGTCTTTGCTTTTTTAAAGAGCAGGTTGTTGAAAATTTATTAGCTCTTTTCTGAATCCAATAATCTTTATTTACTACCACTGAGCCATTTCATTACCCAAATACTCATTTACTCCAACCATTAGGTATGATGGATTCATTTGAAAATGACCAGGTCAACCCACGAATTAGCTGGAGGAAAAACTTATTGATACCTGCAAATGACTCAAGCAGAATCTGACTTGTTTTTTATGGTTCTTTTTCCTTTTCCATCTATGTATAGCTGTCTCATTCACACCTAAATAGGTGCAAATATTTAGTGAATTCCTTATTGGCATCTTTTTGATGTCATAGATTTCGTGGACACACTGCTTCTGTTTCCACCTGTGTGTTTACTCGCTGTGAGGCTCGTCTAAGGGAATAATGCAATGACAGTAAGAAACTTGCCTGGGACACATAAATCTGCACCTAACTTAAGGGTGCGTGTCCTCTGGAGAGTCAGGACTCCTCGGGGTGGGGGATGAGGAAGACCCTGCCGTACTGCCGGGATCTACCCTGTGTCCCTGGGGCTGGAGCTGCCTCCCAGTGACCAAAAGATTTTCTTAGGTGTGGGAAAACCTCAGCCCCCACTGAGCCTCAGGGCTTCCAAGCCCCACAACTTAGCTTGAAACTTAGATTTTAAAATCTACATTTTAGAATTAAAAAATTAATTATATATTAGTAAACATTTTATGCAAAGAAAATTCTTCAAAATTAGTCATCTGGAATTGTGCATCTAGTGGTCAAAGTAAAGAATTTGTATCATGTTTCATCCACGTGGCATCTAAAATCACAAATCTGAGAGCCCTGTGAATTGTTATGTTGCATGGTAAGGGTTATAACATTGTATAATGTTCCCTCACAGCTGCAGTGAACATTGTTCCCTCCTTCTTGAACCATGGATTACAACCCAAAAGGAATAAGAAAATGAATTCTTGGCTTTCTCAGAAAATAACACTTTATTCTGTAAGAATCTAATATTTTAATTCGTCACCTCTTTTGTAGAAGTTCTTCTCTGCAGTGTTAGAGAGCATCCAGGCTATGCTAGGGTCGTCCCGTGTGCCCCGGCTGTGGCAGGACTACACATCTTTGCTCTGCTTGTATTCTTTGGCTCTAGGGCAGAACATGCTGATATGGTTTCCCAGGGCCTCAGGCACATGTTCTTTAGGGGAGCAAGCGTCGGGATTTGGCTTTGCTGGGTCAGTTCTGAGGGCCAGACCCTTAGTGGCAGAGGCATCTGCAGTTATTTCAAGACGCTTTTTGGTTTTTTTTTTTTTTTGTAGAGACAGAGTCTCACTTTATCGCCCTCAGTAGAGTGCTGCGGAGTCACAGCTCTCAGCAACCTCCAGCTCTTGGGCTTAGGCGATTCTCTTGCCTCAGCCTCCCGAGTAGCTGGGACTACAGG
>CAUYRH010075729.1:0-15892 GCA_963574655.1 Perodicticus potto | reverse complement strand
ACATGCTCCAGTGCTTCAGAATACAGCCCAGTGGGGTGTTCTCTTGGCGAGAGAATATGTTGCCCATCTGTGGGAAAGAATAAACATCCCACATCTTTTTTTTTTTTTTTTGAGACAGAGCCTCAAGCTCTCACCCTGGATGGAGTGCTGTGGCTCACAGCAAACTCCAGTTCCTGGGCTCAAGCGAGTCTTCTGCCTCCGCCTCCCAAGTAGCTGGGATTACAGGCACCCGCCACAACGCCTGGCCATTTTTTGGTTGCAGCCGTCATTGTTGTTTGGCAGGCCCGGGCTGGATTCGAACCTGCCAGCTCAGGTGTACGTGGCTGGCGCCTTAGCCTGTTGAGCCACAGGCGCCGAGCCAACATCCCACATCTTACTCAATCACATCCTGTGACTAACCCAAGAAGCCTTCCAGTCAAACAAAAGGAAGCACCTTTCCAATGCTTGGGGAAGAATCCCTGAGGAGAGTGGCCTCCTCAGCCCCTGTGCTTGTCTAGATTTAGCCGCTCCTACCAGCGTAGCGCTATGTACTCGTGGGTTCTTCTGTGCTTATTACTTGCCAGAAGCACAGCTGGAGAAATCAGGTATCAGGAAGCCTGGTCCACCCTGATGCAAGTTCTGCCCCTTTCTGCGCCTACGCAAGAGTATCAGTTAAGTGGGGATGAGCCCCACCCTGGAGAAAAGGGCTGTGCGGTGCTTGCACTTTTAACCCTTTCTAATTTTTACAAGCTTCTTCTAAATTCACAAACAAAGGAAAACAGGCTTTCTGTCATGAGCAGGTCTTAAACGCTATCTTTTCCAACCTCCTTTCTTCCCCAAATGTTAGCAAGACAACAATAATTAAACTCAGGGTTGAGAGACACTTTTAAAATTTTTGCATTAGAACCAGCTACAGTTAGGAGAAATCTTTTTTTTGTTTGTTTGTTTTGAGACAGTCTCACTATGTCATCCTCGGTAGAGTGTTATGACGTCACAGCTCATAGCAGCCTCCAACTCACGGGCTTCAGTGATTCTCTTGCCTCAGCCTCCTAACTAGTTGGGACTACAGGTGCGCACCACAACTCCCAGCTATTTTTTTTTGTTGTTGTTGTAGTTGTCAATGTTGTTTAGCAGGCCCTGGCCGGGTTCAAACCCACCACCCTGGGTGTATGTGGCCAGTGCCCTACCCCTCTGAGCTACAGGTGCTGCCTAGGCAAAGTCTTAAGAGAAACCCAGAATGACTTTGAACTCTTCCTTTTACACCAATAGACCAGAAAAAAATCAAATAGCCAGGGTCATTTTCCTTGTCTTTCTTCATTTTTAAAGGTTTCCTTTTTTCTTTTTTTCTTCTAAAGAGATTCACCTGTAGCCTAGGGTTTAGGAAAATTCTTGCCTCAGGGAATTGTCCTGCGCTTTCCTTCTAGGCTTCAGGTCACCCAGAGAAGCTGTGTAGGGGGGTCACTTTGCCTTTGTTTGAAGCTGACTTCTAGGCCTTTGTTAACATAGTTCAGCTTTTTTCCTCCAATATACAAAAAGCCAATTTAATTTAATTTTGCAATGAAAGGCAATAAAAAGGACTTTACAACACACCTACAACATCTGAAAAATACCAGAATTAACCAATACGAACTTAACTAATATATAAAGCAATCCATTACAAACATCCAAACAAGGATGCAAACTGTAAGGAGAGAGAGAAAGCAGCAGGGGTTTATAGAGATAAGTAGAAGGGAACCGTGGAAGACCAAGCTTTTCAGAAGGCCCTCTAGTGCCCCGGGGTCGCAACCATTGCTAGAGATCTCAGGACCTCAGGGTGCTATTTCTGTTTTGCTTCACTCTTAACCAGAGAAAAGGAATAAACACAGAATGGTTTCCGAAGCCTTCTAACATTCCCTTCAGCTCCTTCCTTTTGGAGCTAAGGGGAATTGGAAAGTTCGTTCCCCAGCAGCCTCTTTCCTGTGACCAGGAGATGAGCAACCACATTATTTGCTTTTAGGGGCAAATGGGCATCCAAATTATTAGTTTCCATTGCCATGATTATAGAGAAAAACAAGATAGAGGTGAGTGTTCACATTGCTTACTACAGATCTTCAATCCTGGACAACCCACAAATATGTTACTGAAATTTCACTCTTCAGTAGATTCTTGGTCTCAGGGATTTGAGGAATGAACCCATGGATCACAGATCAGCAGCAAGACAGGATTTTATTAAAAATTAGAAAGGGGGCAGTGCCTGTGTCTCAGCGAGTAGGGCGTTGGGCCCATAAACCGAGGGTGGCGGATTCAAACCCGGCCCTGGTCAAACTGCAAAACAAAAAAATAGCGGGGTGTTGTGGCGGGCGTCTGTAGTCCCAGCTACTTGGGAGGCTGAGGCAAGAGAATCATCTAAGCCCAGGAGTTGGAGGTTGCTGTGAGCTGTGTGACACCACGGCACTCTAACGAGGGCAATAAAGTGAGACTCTGTCTCTACAAAAAAAAAAAAAAAAAAAAAATTAGAAAGGAATACAGAAGAACTAAAAGGCACCAGAGCTTCTGGCAGAGGGAAAGAACTAACTGGGGACTCTGTAAGTAGGCTCTTTATCTAGGGGCATTAGGTCTTCAGAATTACACTTGGCCAGGACTTGGAAAATAGAAACACATTTTCATTGTTAATGAGTGTTATTGACAAAGGAATGAGTGCAGAAGTCCCTGCAGCTCAGGGCAAAAGGTCAGGGTTGTTACCTTCATGAATTTGCCCAAGCATAGGAAAATTGGGGCTCCCTGTCCAACCTTGAATGGGACAACCCTGTATCACTTTGATGTAACTGGAGCAAGTAGTGAATAAATGTTGACGAAGGTTTGGAGGTGAGAAGAGCGGTGTATAGCAAATTTATCCAGTTTAACAAATAATTTTCCCTTAATGGAGTTTCCAGCGGCATCTGTATTATGTCTCTGACTCTGTTGCCTCCTCTTCCTTTCTAAGACTTTTCCAGAAGTGGCACTGGTTTTGGTGATATCTTGGTGGTTGACAAAATATTTGGTGACTAAACGAGAAGCAATATCTGTTTTCTTCTGTGCTGATGGAAATAAGTGAGGAGAATGCAGCCACTTGTGGGGTTTGTGGCCAGGACCCTTAGAAGGGAGAATTATGAGAAAGGTAGCTTAGTCCTCACGGCCTGCTGTTAGTCTCGATGTTATTATTTTCTGTGTTTTTATCTCGTGATAAAATTTGTTCAGTAAACAAATAAATGTAAGGTCAGACTCTGCAAGCAAGAGTTAAAGAAATCTTGTTTCCTGGAAAAGCTAGTTGAATTAGTACAGGTTTCTCCTAGTTCCATTTTGTTTCAGCCAAAAGGGATCTGAGAGAGTTAAGACTGGCTTTCAAAGCAGTTGGTGAAATGGTTCCCTGTGATAAGACCCTGGAGACTGTCACCACCAGGTTGGTGGCCTTTGGTGGACTCATCCTACTGGGTGTCTTGGTAACTTACACTGTTGCAGGATGGCCTCAGCAGCCTGGCAGTGACAGTGTGGCAGAGGCGTTAAAGGTTTTTTCCTAGAGTCTGGTTGGTTTTAAATCTCTGCTGGATTAGATTGGAGAAGTAATTTAACTTTTTGAGAGTCCATTTCCTTATCTGTAAAATGGGCATAATAAGAGTTCCTGTTTCATAGGATGGTTCTGGAAGATTAAATAAGGTAGTGCAATTAGGGCATGCAGGAGGGCATCTTGTACTCAGTGCTCATTGTCAGCTATTATCCCAACTGATAGCTGCATTTGATTAATAAAAATTAATCAACTCAAATTAATGAACTCATTAATTTTTTTTTTTTTAGAGACAGTCTCATTTTTTTGCCCTCGGTAGAGTGTCTTGGAGTGACAGCTCACAGCCACCTCCAGCTCTTGAGCTTAGGCGATTCTCTTGCCTCAGCCTCCCAAGTAGCTGGGCCTACAGGCATCCGCAGGATGCCAGGCTATTCTTTTGTTGTAGTTTGGCTGAGGCTGGGTTTGAACCCGAAACCCTTGGTATATGGGGCCGCGGTCCTACTCACTGAGCCACAGGTGCTGCCCGAACTTATTAAATTTAATCTGACATTTCTTAAAAATATGCAGTCTTTGTATGTATGTTAGAGGGAGAGAGACTGATTTTTGGTGGTGAACATTTGTGCTCTCCCAGGTCGACGTCCTGTTACAGTCCAAGACGCGCATCTGAAATGAGCTGCCCAGGTAACGCCACTAGTAAAGACCAAAAAAAGTCAAAATACTATTTTTGGTGACTCCCAGTTCTGTCTTTTCCACTATACCTAATTTTCAGTCAAGGCTTGTTGGTTTTTCGAAAATCATCCCAAATTATGTTCCAATAACTGTCCAAGTTCGTCCTAGTGAGCCAAAGACCAGGAACGTGGAGGAGAGCTGTCCTCCAGGCCGGCAGAGGGCGCCAGGCGCTGTAGGCGGGGCTGATGAGGCTGCAGGGGGTCGGGGCTCTAATTGGGCCGGGTGCCTCGGCCATCTAACCAATCAGTAGCCTCCGCGTTGTTGGTGTGCGCGGCCGCCCGCTGAAATTTGAAATGCCTGGCGTATTGCCGGCGGGTCCGGAGTCAGAAGCCATGGCGTCGGGGCGGAGCGGCTGGGTGGCCGAGGAGGAGCCGGCACCCCTGGAGAAAGGTGAGCACTCGCTATGCCGGGCCGAGAAGCCGCCTTTGGCCGTGGCCTGGGGTGTGGGGCCACTTGGAGGGCGCCTCGGTGGCAGGCCTTTCCGACCCGGCTACCAGGGCGGCGGGGATGGCTGTGCTGGGTCCGCACGCACCTTCAGGACGTCCGAGTCGGGTACCGGAGCATCCCCCTCTCTCCCCGTGCTCTCCGGCCTCGGCCTTCCCAAGACTGGAGGGAGTCTGGGTGAGACAGGAATTGCCAACCTGGATGGGCTTCAGGAAACTTTACAGGCATCTGTTTGTCACCTGCGTCTCAGTGGAGATCGTGGACCAACCTTCCGTTTCCCGAAAAAGAAAAAAGTTTGAACCATCGGCCTCAGTAGCTTTCCTGTGCACCGAAGGCAGGCGACATGCCCAAAGTTAGGGGCGACAACTAGGAACGGAGTCCAGTAATGGAATCGAGTTCTAATTCTCTGTCTGTTCAATTGGAGATTCCATCTTTTTTTTTCCCCTGACAGTTTAAGCTGTCTCACATTTTTACGTTAACATTTTCAATTGTGTAGTGGAAAGAGTCCTGGCAAAGTGAGTGTGTGGTAAAGGTATGAATGAAATGATGTTTTTCAAAGTGGCTGCAAATACTGCATGATATCATTTATATATGGAATCTAAATAAAGCAAATTTAGAGAAACAGAGAATAGAACAGTGGTTTCCAAGGACTGGGGGTGGGGGAAAGGGAAAATGTTGGTCAAAGGGTACAAAGGTTCAGTTCTGCAGGTGAATAAATTACGGGGATCTTGGCGGCGCCTGTGGCTCAGTGAGTAGGGTGCCGGCCCCATATACCGAGTGTGGCGGGTTCTAAACCGACCCTGGCCAAACTGCAACAAAAATAGCTGGGTGTTGTGGCAGGCGCCTGTAGTCCCAGCTATTTGGGAGGCTGAGACAAGAGAATCACCTAAGCCCAAGAGCTGGAGGTTGCTGTGAGCTGTGATGCAATGGCACTCTATACTGAGGGTGACAAAGTGAGACTCTGTCTCTTGAAAATATATATGGGGATCTAATGTACAGCCTGGTGATGATAGTTAAAAATACCATGACATGTAGGCTCCGGGCCTGTAGCACAGTGGTTACCAGGCCAGACACATACACCAAGGGTGGCAGGTTCAAACCCAGCCTGGGCCAGCTAAACAATGATGACAACCTCAACAAAAAATAGCCGGGCATTGTGGCAGGCGCCTGTAGTCCCAGCTACTTGGGAGGCTGAGGCAAGTTTAAGCCGGAGAGTTTGAGGGTGACATAGTGAGACTCTGTCTCAGACAAAACAAAACAAAAAAACCCCATAGTGTGTATTCCAAATTTGTTAAGAGAGTAGATCATAAATGTTCTCACAAACTAGCTAGTCAGAGGTGTTGGAAATATTAATCTGCTTTATTGGGGTCGTCATGTATATAAATACATCACAAATTTCTCCCTCTTCCTCAGTGACAGGAACAAAAACCTAACTTGTGAAAATCTTAAACTCTTATTGTTGTAAAGTAGAATTTGGGGCTGCATGTGGTGGCTCATATCTGTAATCCTGGCACTCTGGGAGGCCAAGTCAAGAGAATCCCGTGAGCTCCGGAATTTGAGACCAGCCTGAGCTCATTAGGTCCCCATAATTTATTCATCCTGCATAACTGCAAGACCTGGTTTCTACTAAAAATAGAAAAATCAGCTATGTGTGGTGGGCACCCATAGTCCCAGGTACTCAGGAAGCTGAGGCAGGAGGATCACTTGAGAAGTGTGAAGTTGCTGTGAGCTAGGCTGATACCATAGCACTCTCCCCAGTGATGGAGTGACTCTGTCACACACACAAAAAAAAGCGAGAGAAGAGAACTTAGATTTTGAGAACTGTTTAAATTTGGAAAGCTATTTCTTCTGATAATGATAGAGGTAAGTAGAGCATTCATACGCAGATCCTTGTTTGTATTTTTTTTGGAATTTCCTTTTTTTTTTTCTTTTTGGGACAGAGTCTCACTTGTTGTCATCGATAAAGTGCTATGGTGTCATAGCTCACAGCAACCTCAAACTCTTGGGCTTAAGCAATTCTCTTGTCTCAGCCTCCCGAGTAGCTGGGACTACAGGCACTGGCAATTTTTAGAGGTGGGGGAGGGAGGGTCTTGTTCTTGCTCAGGTTGGTCTTGAACCTGTGAGCTTAGGCAATCCACCTGCCTCGGCCTTCCAGAGTGCTGGGATTACAGGTGTGAGCCACTGTGCCAGCCTCTTTGTTTGGAATTTCTGAGCAAGAATGTGAAACTAGAAGCATTCTGTAAATACTAGAAATAGCTGGGATAGTTGAATCTGCATATTTTGTTTTTTTAGGTTTGTTCCAAGATGAACACTCATGCAGTGACTGTAGCTACCATGCAGGAACTAGTTTACAAAGTTCTGTACTAGAAGGAAAAATTCCTTTCCCAGAAATTTTCCAAACAAGTCAACTTTTGTTCTATGAGCGATTCAGTGCCTATCAAGATTACATTTTAGGTGAGTAGGTTCTCTTTTTTGCTGCTTTTGTCTTTAGTTTACAAGTAGGTTGTCTGTATAAGTCCCTCACATTGCTAGTTATTGGTTCTGAGAAAGTGAATTGAAATGGATTTATTAATTCCTCTCTGCTTTGTGTATTTCAATTCTTCCTGTGCTTGATTTGTTTGTAGCTGACTGCAAGGCCTCTGAGGTAAAGGAATTCACAGCTGAGTTCTTGGAGAAGGTCCTTGAACCGTCTGGATGGCGGGCAGTCTGGCACACTAGTGTGTTCAAGGTGCTGGTTGAGGTAAATTTAATGTTGTTAAGTCATTTGTCTCTAGATGTAAGCATTTTTACTTCAGGCTAATATAACCAAAATGCTTTTCCTTAGTTAAACTTTATAAGCTGATTGAAATAGCATGTTTTTCATATCTAATTGGCTATAGTGTATGAAATGGTCCACAGATTTTAAAGGCAATTGAGGAGGAGCTACCCAGGAATTAAGGTGGTTTAAGTTTCAGTGTCTTTTGACAAGGGGAACTGGATTATAAACCCAGGAAGTGTAGGAGGTATTTGAGATCATTTAAAGAATGAGGAGGACTTATTAAGAAGTCAATAGTTTCGGAGAGGAACGGAGAGAGCTTCTCTCTCCCCACCTGAATTCTCTCCCTTTACTAGGAGCTTTAGTGTTTTCTGTATTCCTTTCTGTAAATCAATTCTGTCTTACCACTGAGGGGTGGGGTGGGGAAATAATGTAATGAAGAATAATAAAAAACATTTATTTAAAAAAAAAAAGTCAATAGTTTCAATTAATTTTTTACCTTCTTAGTTGTAGCCCCTTAACTAGCTCAAACCAAAGAGTCATTTTAAAACTAGCCCATTTTTGCCTGGCAAATTAGTAAATTTGTGGTTAATCTGGTAATAGTATGTCCCATTGCAGAAAGTGAAAACAATTTTATTTTTCAACTGACTCGGCCTTTTACATTAAATTTGCATTCTAATTATAGCTGTGAATTTTTCTCAGTGTTTATTAACTAGACCACAAAAAAACCCTGTTAAACTAGGATGTTAAAACAGAGAGTGTGAGTACAGTTTGTTGCTGCAGCTCCTTTAGAACATGACATCACAGACTGCAGTGTTGAGGTACAAAGGTGTGGGTTGCAGCTGTTCATGTGAATTTTTACATTTTGGGTCATGCTAATGTCTTTGGTTGAAGTTCAGGCTTCAGTAGTGCTGCTCTTCCCCTCCCCCAAAGACTCTCTAAAAGCAAAGTCATACTTTTAAAGAGAAGTATATTTATTTGCTTGAAACTCCTAAAGCATTGCATTTACCTAATGCTGACTTTATGTCTTATTGTTGTGCTAGAGAACTTATAAAATCTGGACTCCTTCTGATATCTTTCACGTCCTGATCTTGCTTCTCTCACCTGCCTCATCTCTTGCTGCTGCACAGCCTGCCCTCCCCAGTCTCCATTTCCTCCCTTTGGTTCTAGCAAGAAGCATTGCCTTTCTGCTCCTCCAGCTGCTACACTCCTCTCTGTCACGGGCCTTTTGTGCCTTCTCTGCTCATTAGATGACTGCTTCCTTTCTCCCTTCTCAGGTCAGCTCAGAGGTGACTTCCCCTGGCCATCCTAGCAAAATCACATCACCACCCTGCTAGTTACTCTCTGTCACCTACTCCTCATCATCGTTTTTATTTATCGCCCTGATTATAACGTCAGCTCCATGAGTGTAAGAGCCAGAGCTTGCCCCCATTTTATGCTTTAAAAAAACTCAGGCAGTCAGTTGTATTTTATACCTGTATCTTAATCTTGATCTCCTTGTGTTAAATCACATTACTTTAAATTTCAGATCACAGATGTGGACCTTTCAGCCTTGAAGGCAGTGGTGAGTCTTGCTGAACCACACCTCTGTGAGTCTCATGTGAGCACCTTTACCTTGGAGTGTGTGAAAGAGCTCCTCGATCTGAAGGAGCATCAGCTGCCCCTGCAGGAGCTGTGGGTGGTATATGACGATTCTGGAGTATATGACCAGACAGCACTTGCAATTGAGCATGTCAGGTAGGAATATAAGTTGATAAAAATAATCTTGTGGCTAGAAGCTTTGGATGAAATGAAGTAATTCCAGTCTGTGTTAGACCCAGGGTTAAAACTTAATTTGTATACTTGGTCATTGCAATATTAAAATATTTAGGCCAGGTGCTAGCTCACATCTATAATCTTTGCACTCTGAGTCCCTTGAGCCCTGGATATCGAGACCAGCCTATAAAAAGTGAGTCAGTCCTCATCTCTACTAAAAATCGAAAAACTAGCCAGGATTTGTGATGGACACCTGTCATTCTAGCTACTTGGAAGGCTGAGGCAGGAGGATCACTTGAGCCCAAGAGTTTGAGATTGCTGTGAGCTATGACAACACCACTCTCTCTAGAAAAAAAATAAATAAATAAATTCAAAGACAGAAGAATCCTTTTTAAAAATTAAAAAAGAAAATTAAAAAAAATCTTAAATCATTTTGTGATAGTTGCAGACTTACAGAAAAGCTGAAAACTAGTGTAGTTAAGCTAAGAATGATGCAAAGTTGATGGGTGCCATCTTGCACAGTTGAAAAATTCTCGCTATAACTTTTGGCTCCCCCAAAACTTTACTAATAGCCTACTGTTGACCAGAAGCCTTACCAATAACACAGTTGATTAACACATTCCATATATATTATATACTGTGTTCTTACCATAAAGTAAGATAGAGAAAAGAAAATTTTATTAAGAAAAAATCATAAGGAAGAGAAAATATGTTCACTATTGGAAGTGGCTCGGACAAGGGCCCTCCTTGTCTTGATGATGAGCAGGCTGGGAGGGAGGAGGAGAGAGGGTGGCCTTGTCTCCGGTGGAGGAGCAGAGGAGGTGGGATGGGAGGGAGGCCGGCAAGGCAGACACACTGACTTATACCTTAGAAATGGACCTGTGAAGTTCAAACCCATGTTTTTCAAGGGTCAAGTGTACACAGAATTCCTATTTATCTTTCACCTGGTTTCCCTAAATGTTAACAAAAGTTATGGGGTTCTTATTTTGCTTTATATATATTTTGAAACTGCCTTAAACGTTGTGGATGCTAAGCCATGTGGTTGGTATATCTAAATTAAGAGGACAGAAAGAAAGGAAAGGTAAAAGAGTGAAGAAGGCTGTGTGCAATGATATGCGTCCTACTGAAACTAACACACAGTTTTTTCAAGCATATGTCTAGTCACAGAATGTGTTCTTCCAGGATCCTCAGGGCCGGTGTTCCTGCCTTTAGCTTTTTTTGGCATAGTCATTTCCTCTTGTATAAGTGAACCCCTTGTTCCTTAAGTGAGAAAGAAAGCCCATACCAAGATTGGTAGGTTTGATTTAAAAACTTTTTTTTTTTTTTTTTTAGAGACAGAGTCTTACTTTGTTGCTTTGGTAGAGTGCTGTGATGTTACAGCTCACAGCAACCTCCAGCTGTTGGGCTTAGGCAATTCTTTTGCCTCAGCCTCCCGAGTAGCTGGGACTACAGGTGCCCACCACAATGCCTGGCTATTTTTTTGTTGCAGTTTGGTCGGGGCTGGGTTCGAAACTGCCACCCTCAGTGTATGCAGTATATGGGGCCAGCACCCTACTCACTGAGCCACAAGCACCGCCCCAAATCTTTTATTAGTTAGCTCCTGACACAGTTCTTTTGGATCATTTGTATTTAAGGTATAGTCATTAAAGAAGGCTTACTTTAGCTATTCCTCCAGGAACTTGAAGTCTGGATAATATGTAATGATCATAATGTTAATAACATTGCTTGCATTTTGTAGTTTAAAAAGTACTTTCCAGTTTCTGTACCATTATGAGTGACCTGGTATGCTGAGCTTAATCTGAACACTCCATGAAGAGCACAAAGAGTTGTACAAAGTGCTTTCAGCATCTCAGCATCTCATGGATAACTTCTTTCTTTCTTTTTTTTTTTTTCTCAGAGTCTCAAGCTGTCACCCTGGGTAGAGTGCCATGGCATCATAGCTCATAGCAACCACCAACTCTTGGGCTCAAGCGATCCTCTTACCTCAGTTTTTCTATTTTCAGTAGAGACAGCATCTTGCTTTTTGCTCAGGCTGGTCTGGAACTTGTGAGCTCAAGCAATCCACCTGCCTTGACCTCCCAGAGTGCTAGGATTACAGGTGTGAGCCACTGCACCTGGCCTAATGGGCAACTTCTAATTGTATGCAAGAGCAGTTCAGTGTTAGGCCAAGCAACCCAAACAACTCTTTTATCTTTCTCTCATTTTAAAAAAGTCTGTCAGTTGGAGCATTTGAAGGTATATCAGAAGGAATAACTGATGAGTTTAGGAAATTAGGAATCAGGTACCTAATATCCGTTACTAGAGATGGACGTTGGTAGAAAGACAAGTATCTGGAATTGGTAATGAAGAGGACCAGGTTAAATTTGTTCTTCATTTTGAAGGTTCAGATTCTGGTCAGTGCCCAGAGAAGGTCAGATTAATAAGGGTTTTCATTTGCTCATTGATTCAATAAATATTTGAGTGCTGGGTCCTTGGTTGAGGCTGGGGTATGTCTGGTGCATAAAACAGACACCTTCATTGAGGAGCTGTAGGTCTGAAGATGGGAGATGAGCTTTAATGAAATAATTGTGCAAAGGAACTGTATGTATATGTGACTGGAAATGACAGTAAGTGCTATGAAGAATTACAGTGTCTAAGACTAGGTTACTTTGCTGTTCCGTGATTATTTCTGGAGGAAATGAACGTTCAAACTTGAGTCTTAACCCTTCAGAGGTTAGGAGGAGAGGTTACCTCCTCCACCTCCACCCATATTCAGCAGCTCAGTGGGTTTAAGAAGCAGAAAGGCTTTGTGTTTGAAAGGGCTCATGCTGACTGCTGTGTGGAAAATGAATGGAGGGAGGTGGAATAGGAAGGCCAGTTAAGAGGCAACAGAGGACTTTCCGCGCTGCTCAGGGAGGGCCCATATGGCATTGTTCTGGATTCCCACTATAACTTAAAGGGAAATTTTCACAATGTCCAGAGCCCTTGATGTCCTACAAATGAAGGAGGAGGATGTCCTCAAATTCCTGGCAGCAGGAACCCACTTAGGTGGCACCAACCTTGACTTCCAAATGGAACAGGACATCTACAAAAGGGAAAGTGATGGCGTCTACATCATACATCTGAAGAGGATCTGGGAGAAGCTTCTGTTGGCAGCTCAGGCCAGTGTTGCCGTTGAAAACCCGGCTGATGTCAGTGTCGTGTCCTCCAGGAACACCGGTGACAGACCCACCGTCCACCAGTGAGGTTCTGAGGAGGGGACGCTGGGATGAAAACACACACAGAATAATGGACTCAGTCAGGCTGAGACTTCACTTTATTTTGACAACACTATTTTTCTTCCAGACTTTTATACTCTCACAGGGAAGAAGGTCATTTACTTCTTGGGAACTACTGTGCTGGCCATCTGGACTTTTAGCTCCCTGTTCTGGCTCTTGCCAGTAAAAAGCGGGGGGGAGTCCCCCGTGGCTTCCCAACACACCGGTCAGCAAGCTGTGCTGAAGTTTGCTGCTGCCACTGGAGCTGCTCCCATTGCTGGCTGCTTCACTCCCAGAACCTTCACTAACCAGCTTCAGGCAGCCTTCCGGGAGCCTCGTCTTCTAGTGATTACTGATCCCAGGACTGACCACCAGCCTCTCACAGAGGCTTCTTACGTTAACCTGCCTACCGCTGCTCTGTGTCGCACAGATTCTCTGCGTTATGTGGACATCGCCATCTCATGCAACAGAAAGGGAGCTCACTCAGTAGGTCTGATGCGGTGGGTGCTGGCCCGGGAAGTTCTCTGCATGCGTGGCACATCTTCCGTGAACACCCATGGGAGGTCACGCCAGATCTCTATTTCTACACAGATCCTGAAGAGATTGAAAAGGAAGGCAGGCTGCTGCTGAGAAAGTTGGGGCCAAGGAGGATTTTCAGGGTGGATGCACTGATCCAGCTCCTGAGTGCACTGCTACTCAGCTTGAGGTTGCAGACTGGTCAGAAGGCTGTAGGTGCCCTCTGTGCCTACCCAGCAGGTCCCCACTGAAGACGAGAGTGCCCAGCCTGCCACTGAAGACTGGTCTGCAACTCCCACTGCTCAGGCCACTGAGTGGTCTTAAGCTGTTCTTCTACAAGCTCTTAAATAAGATGGATATAAAGTTGGAGGAAAATAAACATCAGTTGTTAAAAAAAAAAAAAAAGGAAGCAAGAGAGGAGTAGAATGGGGACATGGAAAGGACAGTCAGAGCCTGGGACTGAGAAAGAATGGCCGGGACATGGAGGTCGTGTATATGGGAGGTGAGGAGATGTGAGTGGACACAGGTGAATTCAAGGCTGACTTCTAGGAGGAGGTGCAGACGCTAGTGAGAAGTAAATGTCTGTGTGGTCTGGTGAGGATGATGCTTGAGCTGAGTCAGGGAATGTGAATGAATTCAAGCTTGTCAGGTGGAGAAGAAGGAAGGCACCTCCCGTAGGCTGCTGGCATGAAAGAGGCTGTGAAATTGGGAGCAGTGCACAAGGGCTCCGAGGCAGGAGAGGTGCATTGGAGTCAGAAAATGAATCCATGTAATATTACCAGCTCAGGGCTTCATTCTGAGGGCAGTAGAGATTTTTTATTAAGTAGAGACAAGCTTAGGTTCATTTTTTTTTTAAAAAAAGAAAGGCTCCAGGGTGAAGAGACTGACAGCTGACCCGAGGAGTTAAGAGATGGCTTCATGTTCTGTGCTCCTTCCTTTGACAGCAGAACTTCTCAAAAGAGTTATATAATCACAGGCAGTACTTCACTGCGTCCCAGTAAGAACTTCTACCCTAACTTCACTGAAATTTTGCTCAAGGGCGCCAAAGACTTCCATCTTACTGTGTCCAGTTGATGATTCTCTGGTCCCATCTTACTTACCTGTTGACCACGTTCTAGGTGTCTGGTTGTTACCATCTTAGCTTACTCTCCTCCCAGCTTCTGTGATGCCACTGTTCAGTTGGCGTCTCCCTGGCTTGCTTTCTCAGTCGTCTTGACCTCTCCCACTCATGCTCAAATTTTAGAGTGTTAGAGTTGCCCAGGGAACAGTCCTAGCTATTCTTTCTCTAGTCAACCTTGGAAGCACTTTAGAATCACCTGGGGATTTTCTTGATAGATGTGTCCCAACCAAAACATGGAGAATGAATGACAGAATCAGACTGTCAGTATTGTAACCACTAATGGAATGAAGGTTATAGGCAGTGACCCTCAATGATCGCCTCAACCATTAGGTGGAAAACTGATAGGGAGCTTTGTATGAGGGATCAGGCTGACAATATCTGCATCCATTGATCAATCTTAACCTCACAAAGAGAGATAGCCATGCATTACATTAATCCTCACTTAACAATGTGACAGGTGCTAGGAAACTGATTTTAAGAAAACAATTTTATCACAGTCTGATTAATATAAACAAGAGTTAAAGTTCTTATGGCATATTTTGGTTACAAAAACATCAGCAAACTTCTTTTTTAAAGATTATGATGGGTACCTAATAGTTGTATATCTTTATAGGTGATGATGTTTTGATACAGCTATATAATGTGAGTTAATCAAATCAGGTAATCATTTAACATTTTTTTGTGTTAGGAAGATCTTAATTAGGCTCAATTATTTTGATTATAGTCACTTTGTACTATCAAAGTACTATAGTTGTACTATCAAGTATTGTTCATTCAATCTAACTATATAATATCTATCAACTATAGTTTATAGTTGTACTATCAAATATTGTTCATTCAATCTAACTATATATATATATTTTTTTTTTTTTTTTTTTTTTTTTTGCAGTTTCTGGCCGGCGCTGGGTTTGAACCCAACACCTCTGGCATATGGGGCCAGCGTCCTACTCCTTTGAGCCACAGGCGCTGCCCTATATATATGTATTTTTTTTTTTTTTGAGACAGAGTCTCACTATGTCACCTTTGGTAGAGTGCTGTGATGTCACAGCTCACAGCAACCTCAAACTCTTGGGCTTCTGAGTCTCCCAAGTAGTGGGACTACAGGCACCCACCACAATACCTGGCTATTTTTTGTTGTAGTTGTTATTGTTGTTCAGCAGGCCCAGGTGAGGTTTGAACCCACCGGCCTTGGTGTATGTGGCTGGTGCCCTACCCACTAAGCTACAGGTGCCGCCTTCCTCAGTGTTCTTGATGCTTGTAGATGTTCGTCAGTGTCTTGACATTGAAGAGTTAGGTATTTATTTTGATTTTGGGCTTGTTTGAACCCATCCTTCTTTTTTTTTTAGAGACTTTGTTGCCCTTGGTAGAGTGCTGTGGCGTCATGTGATTCTCTTGCTACACCCTCCCAAGTAGCTGGAACTACAGGCGCCTGCCACAACTCCTGGCTATTTTTTTGTTACAGTTTGTCCAGGGCCGGGTTCAAACCCACCACCCTTGGTATATGGGGCTGGCGCCCTACTCACTGAGCCACAGGCGCCACCCTGAAAACCAGAACTCTTTATTTTCTTTCTTTCTTTTTTTTTTTTTTTTGAAACAGAGCCTCAAGCTGTCATCCCGGGTAGAGTGCCGTGGCATCACAGCTCACAGCAACCTCCAATTCGTGGGCTCAAGCGAGTCTCCTGCCTCTGCCTCCCAAGTAGCTGGGACCACAGGCGCCCGCCACAATGCCCAGCCATTTTTTGGTTGCAGCCGTCATTGTTGTTTGGCGGGCCCAGGCTGGATTTGAACCCGCCAGCTCAGGTGTACATGGCTGGCGCCTTAGCCCGTTGAGCCACAGG
>CAUYRH010075727.1:0-40549 GCA_963574655.1 Perodicticus potto | reverse complement strand
AAGCTGGAGCCATGAGAATTTGCCCCGGGCACTCTCAGTCCAGTTTGGGCTCCGATGGGGTCCCTGTTCCAGGAGGCCTTCGCCTCTGGGGACAGGCCACCCTCCAGTGGTCACCCTTGCATTCTGGACAGGGGCCAGGTGGATTTCCCAGCCAGTGGTGCTGCTGGGGGAAGTCTTCTCTGAAGTGGCCAGTCTGACCACATTGGAAGCACTTGTTTTTCACTCCTCTGGTTTCCCTCTGCCCCTGAAGGTTGCTCGTTTGTCAGAGTGCCATTACTAGAGCTGTCATTCTTTTCTGTTCCTTTCTCTCTTTTTCCTTCTTTCTCTCCAGATCTCGGTTACGAAAGATTGTAGTGGCCGTTTTAAGAAGATTCTCCAGGTTATGGTCTGGGACTATAGCCAATTTCTGGAGTTTTTTTTGAATGTCTGGGGCCGCTTGAGGGATAAATTTGTCTTTTAAAATAATCTGACCCTCTATGGAGTCAGGTGTCAATTGGGTGTGTTTTCTCATTGCCTCCCTAAGCCTCTCTCTCTCTTTCTCTTTTTTTTTAATTATTAAATCATAGCTGCGTACATTAGTGCAATCAAGGGGTACAATGTGCAGGTTTCATATACAATCTGAAATGTTTTCATCAAACTAGCTTGGACATTTAAAAAAAAAAAATTCAATGAGTTCCCAAATGTGCAAGTGCCCAGTATGACATAACGAAAATGCTCAATAAATGCTAATATTCTTCTTCCAGGCATAGTTTTCCTCCAAGGCATAAACATGTGGAATACTAAATATTTCCCTGTTTATAGCACAAAGTAGAGGAAGAAGCCCCTGATTAACAGATTTAAGAATTTCATATTTTCATGTCCAGCAGGGGGCTCCCTACTCCCTGCCTGGGGATTTGTTGAAAAGATTTTCAGGTCTGTGAGATATGATAGAGACCTCTTTGGTACGATTAGTAAAAAAACAGGATGGAGGTAGGAAGAGAAAGAAGAAGGAGGAGAGGAGAGGAAGAGGAGGAGGCCAAGGAGAAGAAGGAGGAGGAGAAGAGAGAAGAAAGAATTTATCCATAACCCTATGATGTGACTGTGGGAGAAGGAAGGGTCTTACCCCAGTTTACAATCTCTGGGGATTGGGGTTACTTAGGGAAAGCTATTTTCGTGAAATTCAAATAGTGAACTATCCCCCATTCGCTGTTCTAAGTGTGCAACATGTATTAACTTATTAACTTATTTAATTCTCACAATAACTCCATGAAGTAGGTGTTACCATTATTAGAGTTCCTATGAGGCTGTTTTTTTTTTTTTTTTTTTGAGACAGAGTCTTAATATGTCACCCTTGGTAGAGTGCCATGGCATCACAGCTCACAGCAACCTCAAATTCTTGGGCTTTAGCGATTCTCTTGCCTCAGCCTCCCAAGTAGCCGGGACGACAGGTGACTGCCACAACACCAAGCTATTTTTTGGTTGGAGTTTTCATTGTCATTTAGCAGTCCCGGGCTGGGCTCGAACCTGCTAGCCTTGATGTATTTGGCTGGCACTCTACTCACTGAGCTACAGATGCCGAGCCAATGAGGCTGGTTTTAGATAAGTGAAGGAAAGGTGCTTTCAGGGCACAGGGGGAGCTTCCCAGCAGACAATTGGAGAAGGGGCATGAAGTGAAGGAGAGAGATCATGGCAGAAGAGGTCCTGGAGATGTGATGGACAAAACTCCTGAGTGTACAAACTCACAGTGGACTGGGAAGGGAGTATGAGCTTTCAGAAGGGGCTGTAGAAACATGCAGCCCACATGGAGGAGAGGTTGGAGGGGGTCTCGAGGTAAGAGCCCACCTGGAGTCCCCCAGAATCCATGGGTGGTGATGGATCAAGAAGGGGCTGCCCACAATGTAAATGCCTCAGAGACGAAATAACGACCATTGGCCTCACTCATCAGTGACTTCTTTGTTGCATGCTAAAGGTCTGGGGGTGGGGGTGAGGAGTCCCCAGAAGGCAATGGTTGGGGGCAAGGCCTGGGGTGACTGTGGCATGGAGCTCCTGCAGAAAATGTGGCTGGAGAAGGAAGCAAAGTCTCAATACCTAGTGTCCACAGTGAGGCCTACTGAACCAGAATCTTCCTTTTAATAAGATCTCCAGGGTGTTGGGTGGTGCCTGTGGCTCAGTGAGTAGGGCGCTGGCCCCACATACCGAGAGTGGTGGGTTCAAACCCGACCCTGGCCAAACTCCAACAAAAAAATAGCCGGGCGTTGTGGCCAGTGCCTATAGTCCCAGCTATTTAGGAGGCTGAGGCAAGAGAATCACCTAAGCCCAAGAGCTGGAGGTTGCTGTGAGCTGTGATGCAATGGTACTCTACTGAGAGGGACAAAGTGAAACTCTGTCTCAATGAAAAAAAAAAAAATCTCCAGGGTGATGGTACAGGTCGTAAAGTCTGGAAAGTAGTGGAGGAGAGGTGGACGCTGGTCCCTTAGGGTGGAAAGAGGTAGGCTTTCTAAATGGGGGTGACCCTAGTAAGTTGGAGGCAGAGGAGGCAAGAGAGGGGAGACTGGAGATCCTGGGATGGAGCTGGTGATTGATGGCTGTGCGGGATTGGGGTGTTGTGTGTGGCCCCTGCTGAAGGTGTTGGGTGGTATATCCATGTCCCATGGCTGAAATCTGGGTGAGGGGTATTCATCTGTGTGTTCCCGGGAGGAGAGAGGAGTGTGTAGAGGGGCTGCAGGTGTGCAGGTGTGTGTGTGGAGAAGCGTGAGGTGTGGAGCAGAGTTCATGTGGGTCTTTTTTTTTTGAGACAGAGCCTCAAGTTGTCACCCTGGGTAGAGTGCAGTGGCATCAGAGCTCACAGCAACCTCCAATTCCTGGGCTCAAGTGATTCTCTTGCCTCCGCCTCCCAAGGTTTTGGGACTACAGGCGCCTGCCACAACGCCCGGCCAGTTTTTGGTTGCGGCCGTCATTGTTGTTTAGTGGGTCTGGGCTGGATTCGAACTCGCCAGCTCAGGTGTACGTGGCTAGCGCCTTAGCCCGTTGATCCACAGGCGCTGAGCCAATATCACAATTTCTAGTTAAATCAATATGATTTACATATTAAACTATAGTCATGTCTCACTTGATAGGGATATGTTCTGAGAATTGAGTTGTTAGGTGATTTTGCCATTGTGTGAACATTATAGAGTGTACAAACCTAGATAGTATGGCCTACTACACACCTAGGCTGCATGGTATAGCCCACTGCTCTGTAGCCACAAACCTGTACAGCATGTCGCTCTATTGAACAGCATAGGGAACTGTTACCACAATGGTGGCTGGGCATTGTGGCTCACACCTGTAAATATAGCACTTTGGGAAGCTGTGGGGAGTGGATTGCTTGAGCTTAGGAGTTGGAGACTAGCCTAAGCAAGAGCAAGACCCTGTCTATACTAAAAATAGAAAAACTAGCCAGGTGTTGTGGGTGCCTGTAGTCCCAGCTACTTGGGGAGACTGAGGCAAGAGAACCGCTTGAGCCCAAGAGTTTGAGGTTGCCGTGAGCTATGATGCAACTGCACTCTACCCAGGGTGATAGAGGGAAACAAAACAAAAGAAACAGCCCCAAATACAATGGTATTTAAATATCTAAACATAGAAAAGGCATAATAAAAATACAGTATTATAATCTTAGGGAACCACCATTGTACATGTAGCACATGACCATATATTAATGTAACTCTTATGGCCATCTGAGTCATGATATGTCCTAGGACTAGATTTCCTTCCTTGTACAACTTCTGGATTCCTGAGGATTAATAATTGCCTCCTTCTTTTGACTTGCTTCGTTTTCTTTGGACTTACCACCAAACTTCTCTGATAGAGCTCTAATACTCTTGTCAAGATAGCCACACACGAATCCTGAATCCCCCCTCCCAAATCCACGGGCTATGTTTTCTTTCCCATCATCTCCTGAAGCCTCCCTGCCTGACCCATACTGAGTTCTTCTGGTTGCAAAGCCCTCACCCTGGGATTCCCTGTTTTCTCAATTTCATGTCTTCTTGTTTGGGGGCTTATTTCCTAATTTTAGAGAAAGGATATCTGGGAAATAACTTTTTGTTTGCTTTTTTAATCTGAAAATGTCTTATTCTGGCCTCACGCTTGATTGCACAGGTGCTGAAATTGTTTTCCTTTTGAAGTTTGAGATCTGATATTCTAGCTTCTGGAGTTGCTGTTGAGAATGTCAACACTGTTCTAATTCTTGGTTCTTTGCATGTAGCCTTTCCTCTCCCCTCCCCCTACCATGTTTTTAGGATTTCTGGTGTTCTGAGATTTTATAATGATTTGTCCAATACGCCTGTTTTTTATGTCTGTGCTGACCTTTTCCATCAGGACACTTGTGTCCATGAGTTCCAGAGAGTTTTCCTTCCCTTCATTTATCCCATTAGGTAGGGTGCAAAAAATAGGGGAATTAGGTGAACACTACATAGAACTCCAGAAACCCTTGTTCCCTTCCCAATCACTAGACATATATATCCTAAGTAGCACACTTGAAAATTATTTGGGGAATTTGGATAACCTGAGATAGAGATCTCTAAATCTAAGTATTTGGGGAGGGATATGCCCCACAGAAATGGGATGTATTCTTCCACCCAATCTGATGCCAGTGATCAAGAGCCTCATCTAATCATCTTGCCGGAACTTCTCAGCCTGGCTGCTGAATCACCACCTCTGATGGACTGGGTCTAGGGTGGGGCTGAGCACCTTTTATTAGCTTTCAGGTGACTCTAAGGAGTGGCCAGGGCTGGACCCACTGAGTTTACCTGCAACCCTGGTTTTGAGTGCCTGACTAGCTGCCTCCTGGACCCTGATTTACTCATAGGGGCTCTGAGTGCTCAGGATACTAAGTTAGCCATTCTTCTATGTATCCTGGTGTTGGGGCTCAAGAATACTCATCCCAGCCTCGGTTCTGCAGCATTTTAAGGCCTCTCAGCCCTTTCCCCAGCAGAGCAACTTCACCTGCCTCATGGTGTGGCCTAGGGTTCCAGCCTACCTTTTTTTTTGCATTTGAATATTTCCCCATCCTGAAAGATTGCAATGATGCCTTTTTTTAGTCACAGGTGCAGATGCTCAGAGAGGGGGTATGACTGCCTAGGGCCACTCCAATGGTAGTGTCAGGCCAGAGACAGAGACTATAAGCCTAGGGCTTTCTTACTTAACTCAGCTTTCTTCTTTATCATTCATTCATTCATTCATTCATTCAATAAACATTTAGAGAGTTCCCAGGCTTTATGCCAAATGGGTCCTGGGAAGCAGTGAGCCAAATGTTCTGGTCATTACAGTTACTTATGTCACCACTGCTCTCTGGCCAGCTGGGGACTCGGGGATAATTTCATTTCAACCCAGCCTCATCCAGGGCAGGGCAGGGCAAGGGCCTGGGTACATGAGGAATTACTGTTACTGCTGTTGTTGCATCAAATGGGAGGGTACTGGGAGGGTTTGGCCTACATCCAGCAGAAGCCACATTAACAATTAAGGTCTTGATGACTTTCATTCCACCCTCACTGCATGAAATATTCAGCACCAGAGGAGATTGGTCTCAGATCTCTACAGTGGGCAGGGGAGGGCCAAGTGGGGTGGCCTTGCTGATTATAGATCTTTGGCTGAGGGCAGCACTCAAGGCCTGGCCTTCATGGCATTGGAGGCTGTGTGGGCTGGGCAGACATAACCCAGTGGTGTCTGGCACAGAAGTACAGCTGCAGATACTCACAGAGTGCCACCTGGGCTAGGCACACAGAGTCCTGGAGGAGAATGAGGCTTAGTCCTTAAGGAGTGCACAATTAGTAAGGAGGTAGAGGCAAACTTCCTCTTGGAGATGGGGCCACTAAGCCCGGCCCTTATCCTCCTAGTACAGTGGTGCTAACAGATACAGGGGTACACAGCCTGGCTAAGAGGTTGTATGTCTGGGCCCTGGAACTTATCACCTAAAGTGAACCCTGTAAGTATTTTACAAGTAGCATAAATCATATTGCATTGCATTTGTGTATGCATGAAAGCATCAATTTGATAAATACAAACATTTTGATTAAATCCCAAGTGGGTAATCCCAAGTGCTATGATTTTCTCTCTCTCTCTCTCTTTTTTTTTTTTTTGCTAATATACTGGGAACCTAGAGTATGAAATTTGGCCTGGGCTTCTCTCAAGAGCATCAAGAAAGACAAAGTAGGTTGTAGAAACAGCAGAAATATTCAGTCATTAGAGTGATGACCCTGGACTTCATCGAGGATGGGCAAGGCACACACTATATCCTGCTGGCAGGAGGGCAAATTCGGGCCACCTCTCTGGAAAGCAGTTGGCACCACCTAGTTAAATTGAAGCTATGTATGCTGATGAACTGGCCATTCTAAGTCTTGGTACAGATCTAACTGAAGTTCAATCCTCATGCACACAGGGATACAGCTATAATTAGAATGTCCACAGCAGCTTTGCTGGTGACAGCAAAAAACAATTATATAGAAACAAATGTGGTTCAACAGAAGGAAAAGTGAGGGTAATACACACATACAATGGATATTATTGACAGATAACAGTGGTTCTCAGCCACTGAAAATTTTATTATCAGGGATCATTTGACAATGTCTGAAGATGTTTTGGGATGCTACTTCCATGGAATGAATAGAAGCCAGGGATGCTCATAACATCTTACAATGCATATGACAGCCCATACAGTGAAGACTTATCTGGTTCAAAATATCAACTGAGAAACCTTATTGTAAAAAAGAATGAACTATTGCAACATATACCAACATAACAAAGGAATGAAAAGCATGCTGCAAATGAACACATGAAATATAATGCCATGCAAGTTAATAGAGTTCAAAAACATGTAAAATCAAACAATATGTTATAAGGGTAAAATACAGTAAACTGAAAGAGTAGGCATTACCAACACAGTATTCAGAATCCTGTCTACCCCAGGGTGGGGGAAGGGTAGAGCCTGTGACCAGGGTGGGCGGAGGTGGTGGCTCCTTAATCTGGGTGGTCAGTTTCCCAGTGTCTGCTTTCTTGATGTTCTGTGCAATATGAAACTAATTTATCACAAGAATTGTTTTTTGGCTTTTGTTTTAGAGATGGGGTCTTGCTTGTTGCCCAGGCCAGAGTACAGTGGTGTGATCATAGCTTACTGCAAGTTTGAACTCCTGGGCTTAAGTAATCCTCCCATCTTGGACTCTGGCTGAGACTACAGGTGCATGCCACCATGCCCAGGTAACTTTTTTCATTTTTTTAAAGATATGAGGTCTCACTGTATTGCCCAAGATGTTGTTGAACGCCTGGCCTCAAGCAGTCTAACTGCCTCAGCCTCCCAGGTAGCTGGGACTACAGGCACAAGCCACTGCACCTGGAAAGAATGTTTTGTTTTGTTTTGTTTTTTTGGCTGGGAATGGGTTTGATCCTGCCACCGCCACCTCTGGTATATGGGGCTTACGCCCTACTCCTTTGAGCCACAGGTGCCGCCTGAAAGAATGTTTTTAAATGCTTTAAGGTGAGTGAGATCTAGCCCTGCAAAGAGCTTTCCTGACTCAATTTCCCTGGTGTGTTGAGACTCCCTCTTTGGCTCCTGGGACAATGATGTGAGACGATATCAGCCACTGAAGGGGGTGGTTCCAGTGGCTTGGACTGTAAAGGGAGGACTAGGGAGGGATTTGGATGCCAACAGTCCCCAGTCAGGCCCTTTATCTCCATTCCCCACACGGAACCTTCTCACTGTCTCCCAGCCTCAGCTGACTCTCCCCTCACACTTCCTCTTAAGTGCTCTCTAATCAAACACAAGTCTGGCCAGGTTAGGCTTGTGTCTGCCTGCTCTAAGCCCTTCCAAGGCTCCCCTCTGCCCTCAGGTTAAACTTGAGGCTTTTTGACACACGTGAGGTCCTCTGGACTTCAGCTCCACCCATGCTCCCAGAACACCAGCAGCTCTAGGCACCCATCTTGTGTATTCCAAAATTATTGAGCCCCAGAGCAGTGCTTGGCACACTGGTTAACAGCTAAACTGAGTGAACCCATCTCTTCTCTGGACCCCCTGCTGCTGCCTCAGGGAGCCAATATGCAGGCGAACTGGTGGTTGAAGCTTTAGTGCAACATCCCCACCCATAAAGGTGGGAGTTGAAACACTTGATCACTGAACTCTATATGTCTTTGAGGTTCCCCATATTCTGTGCTGGTCTCATCCCAAAAGAAAGGAGGTGGCAGCACAGAGCTACACCTGGCTTCCTTTGTATCTCAGTCTGCCAGGGGCAAGCACTAGGTTACCTGGACAGTCCTCATTTTACTTTTTGCCCCTGGAAAATGGGTGTAAATATCCTTATGGGATGACCAGGTGCAGAGAATGGGAGGACAGTCAGGGAGAGGAGGTGTCAATTTCCTCTCCACAGCTTTGCAAGGACTCTGCCAGGTACTTGACACTGGCCCTGCAGGGGAGGGCTTGGATGAGAAAGCTGTAGTCCAGAGAGGGTAAAGGGACTGGCCTAAGGTCACCTAGCATGTCAGGGATGGAACTGTTCCTGGGAGACTGAACTAATGACATATTGTGATCTCTCAGCAGAAATAGCTAGAAAGCTGTGACCACAGATGCTGACCAGAGGCTCCAGAGTCTCTTGGTCACCTCATGGAAGGCCTGAAGAAGGAGGGATCCAGACATAGTGCAGAGCCCATATCATAGAACCAGAGTTACATAGAATAGACATGGCAGAGCCTTCAGTCTCCTCCTCTTTGAGAAGGAGAAAACTGAGCTATGGAAGGGAGTAGTTTATGGGGTAAGGCACATCCTTGGGCTCAGATAGTCCTAGGTTCGAATTCTGACTCATCCACTTGCTGTGTGACCTTGGACAAGTGACTTAACCTGTGTGAGCCTCAGTTTCCTATATCATAAAGTGCAGACTGGGGGTTCCTATACAGGTTCAGTGATGACTCCACCAGACCATCTATGTTAAAAGTCAAGCACAGTGCTGGGTACATAGTGCCCATTCAACACTGTCCTTTATTGGTAAGATTTAAGGTCACTTTTCAATAGGCCCTGATTTCATACTGCATCAGAGCCTTTCAGAACAAGACCCCATGGTCCAGTAAAGTCATTTGACATTTTGGGATCCTGGTAGTGTTGGACTGTAAGTGCTGTAGGAGGCACAGTGTCTCTTGCCACACCCTGTGGATATGGGCCCTCAGAGAGGAGGCTTTGGCTTTCAGGGACCCTCTGCTTCAGGACCCTGTTTCAGTCTGGGCTCTCTCAGTTCCTCCTGTTTTATTCTGTGCTGGGCAAGCATGTCCAGCCCTGGTGTGGGGAGCAAAAAAACTTTCCCTTTAGCCACCCAGTAACATCAGCACCTTTCCTTTGTTCTGCTAGGAGGATGTTAGCAAAGCTGTTGAGTTTTGGCTAAAGAACTCTAGGTCTGCACAGTCTATAGAAGATGCAAATCCCATCTACATAGAGGCTTCCCTTTTCTCTTGTAAAGATCAGCTGAAGCTGCCAGCCCTGGAGGATCAGAGGACAGAGATACAGAGATACAGGCTATGGAGAAGTACCTGGGGCCGTACAGAAATGGGGAGGAGGTTCTCATAAAGTGCAGTGTTAACTTCTTAGTAACTTCCCTGGTGAACTGGTATATCCTACCATGTAACCTATGGTCACCCTTTGAACTTCCAGTGGCCACTCTGTTCACAGATTTCATTCTGCAGGATGCCTCCAAGAAGCTAGTTAATTTGGCTTCCTGAGGGATAAAGACAGACCTGCAGCTTCCCCAAGCCAGAGCTGCAACCTCCTTTCTCTCTAAACCCAAACTGGGCTGGTCTGGTCCTGCAGCACACAGTGACCCAGAAGGGAGGTTGCTCCCCAACCCTCAGGAACTCACTTAGGCAAAGCCTGGTAAAACCTTGGCACCCCTGCAGTTTAACCTGGAAGATGTGCTCCAGCTCAGCCCCTCCCACCACCCTCTCCAGACCAATTAGCTGGAGAAAGGGGGATGGGTGAAGACCATCCTACTGAATCTGGACCTCTTTGTACTCTTCTCTACAGACAGCCAGAGTGAGCCTCTTTAAAGGTAAACCAGGTTACATTGCCCCTGGGCTAAAATTCTCATGGCTTTTCCAGCAACCTCAGAATCAGACATGACCTGACCCCTCTGACCTCTCACCTCTCTTCCCTGGCCCACCTCCAGGCCCCAAGACTTGCTTGAACTGGTCACTAACATCCACCCTAGGGCCTTTGCATTAGCTGTTCCCTCCCCCTGGAATGCCCTCTTCCTCATTTTTGTCCTTGTCATCTGATCTCAGCTTAGATGAACTCCTGAGTCCCTCCGTCCCTGACCATGGGATCTAAAAAATCTATAGTAACTGATTACCCCTTTCTGTGACAGTAGCTTGTCTTAATTCCCGTCACAGCACCAAGACAGTCTCAATTATCTAGTTTGTTTATTGTATTCTTCTCACCCCCGTCCCCCACCCCGCACGGCAAGTTCCCCCAGAGGTCAGTGGCCTCTGTTGTCTTATGCGCTGCACAGTCCCTGGGTGCTGCAGAGGGGCTGGGGCTAAAACTGGCCTGGCGGAGAGTAGGCGCGGGGTAGTCAGTGGTTAAATGAATGGTTGAGCAACCGTAAGCGCGGACGGCAGCTGCTGCCGGGCGCGCGCTCCAGGCCATGGACTGCTCACAGTCGCATGCGCGGGTTTGATATTTTTGCGGGTCTTGAGGGAGAGACACCCCATTCGCCTGGCTGGGAGCCGATGCGCCGTAAATGCGCTTTGGGGACCGCAGGATAACGAGACCGACTTACAGGCTGTGAAAAAAGCCGCGTGCCCCGCGAGGCTGCCGGTGGGAAGGGAGTTCTACGGCCGGCTGTGCGCCCACGGATGTAGGCGTTAATGCCCCCGTGGGAGACCTTTTCCCACCCTTCCCAGGGGTTTCCACTTCACGAGTCTCAGATTCTCCTAGGAATTCCAGTGACTTAGCGGTCGAGTGGGCGGAGAAGCCGGGCTCGGTGCGCTGCTCCAGGCAGGGGGCAAGTCCCCAGCGCCCTCACCTTGTCCCGGGAGCGAAGAGAGCACGGACTGCGGTCCGGGACAGGGCTGGCAAGGCCCTGGCCCTCTTGGGGATCAGACACCGGAGCTGCAGTCCTGGGCTAGGACCTAGTGGAAACGTAGCCCCACTGCACCCTGCGAGTGGGGACCCGGCTGGAGATGTGAGCGGAGGAGCCCGGGGTTAGGGAAGGGACAAAGAGCGGCCCTGTTGGGGGGGGGGCGAGCGACCTTCGTGTCACAGCCCTATTGTTTGTCGTAAGTCAGACTATGCTGAACTCTAGTGCCCCCGGGAGGGAGAAGGGGAGCTGTAGCCCAGGTCGAAGGTATTTGTTTATTTGGGGTGAGGGAGGGAGGGCGAGGGACGCGGGCCTGGGAGGGGCCCAGACTCCCATTTTCCGCGCGTCTCCTTTAAGGGAAGCCCGGCCCTACCTTTCCCACCGTGCCCCCACCCTCCCCGCAGCCGTACCTGCATTTTAAAAGCTCCCTGTAGCCCAGGGATTGGCCAAGGCCGCGTCCTCCAGGCGCAGAAACTTGAACCTCCGGGAGAGGGGGTTGGGTGGACTGAACCATCTCCGCGTCATCCCCCATGTGCGCCCCGCCCTTCCCACACACCCCCAGAGAGGCCCAATCAAACAAGCGGGAAGGCGGGACTGAGGCTCGAAGGCGCCTCTGGCAGGGCGCCGGGCGGGCTGGCGCACCGCTCTGGGGGACGTCCGAGGCCTGCTGTGTCGCGCCAGCCCCAGTCTCCCTGGGAGGCGGGGCCGGGCCGCGGCGCCCCGCCCTCTCCCCGCCTGGGGTGGGCGGGACGGCTGGGGCTCCCGGAGCTGGGCCGGGGGCGGGCCTCTGCCTGCTTCTCCAGAGCTCGGAGAGCGCCGGGCAGCACGACCGCCGACGCAGCTGCCGTCTCCGCTCGTTGAGCTCGGAGGCGTGCGGGCTCCCAGGCAGCCCCGGCAGGCTCTGCGTGAGGCGCGAGGCGGCACCCGGCGGGCCGCACGCGCCCCCAGCCTCCTCCGGCCAGCGCGCGGACCGGCCCAGCGTAGCCCCCGCGCGGGGAGCGCGGGCCGGGCGAGGGCGAGGGCGATGCCGCGGTGACGGCCCCGCCATGGCGAAGCCGGCGGCGGCGGCGGCGGCGTCGGCGTCAGAGGAGCTGAGCCAGGTGCCGGACGAGGAGCTGCTACGCTGGAGCAAGGAGGAGCTGGCGCGGAGGCTGCGGCGCGCCGAAGGCGAGAAGGTGGGCCTCATGCTGGAGCACGGTGGCCTGATGCGCGACGTGAACCGGCGGCTGCAGCAGCACCTGCTGGAGATCCGTGGCCTCAAGGACGTTAACCAGCGGCTGCAGGACGACAACCAGGAGCTGCGCGAGCTCTGCTGTTTCCTCGACGACGACCGGCAGAAGGGGCGCAAGCTGGCGCGCGAGTGGCAGCGCTTCGGACGCCACGCGGCCGGTGCCGTGTGGCACGAGGTGGCTCGCTCGCAGCAGAAGCTGCGCGAGCTCGAGGCGCGCCAGGAGGCCCTCCTGCGCGAGAACCTGGAGCTCAAGGAGCTGGTGTTGCTGCTGGATGAGGAGCGCGCGTCGCTAGCGGCGACGGGGGGCGCGGGCAGTGGCGGCGGCGGTGCAGGCTCCCGCAGCTCTATCGACAGCCAGGCCAGCCTGAGCGGGCCGCTGGCTGGGAGCGCGGCCGGCTCAGGGGCCCGCGACGTGGGCGACGGCAGCAGCACGTCGAGCGCGGGCAGCGGCGGCAGCCCAGACCACCACCACCACGTTCCACCCCCGCTGCTGCCTCCCGGGCCGCACAAGGCCCCTGACGGCAAGGCTGGAGCTACGCGTCGGTCCCTGGACGACCTGTCGGCGCCACCGCACCACCGCAGCATCCCCAACGGTCTGCACGGTAAGGACTGCACGGGCTGGGCAGTGTGGGTCTACCGGTTGAAGTCCCTAACTTAGGGGATGGTGAGGTAAAGTACTCTTTGTCCACCCCTCTCGTGTCTGGGGCAGCCCTCTCTCTAGACCCCTCCAGCTGACCTCGGTTGCTGGGTCGGAAGATCCCGCCCCCACCTGCTGTAGGGCTTTGGTGGTGGTGACCAGTTAAGGGATAGTGCGAGTCCCTGTCCAGCTTAGAATCAGCAGCCAGAAAGTCCGCCGCTGGAAAGTTTCTCCCTTGCCGAATTGTCAGTATTAGCGTCTGGCACTTTGGGGCTGGCTCGGGGTGCCTCATCCGAGCCTGGAAATCTATGCCTGGCAGCGGATAATTCTAAATGGGGGTTGGGGGGAAGGCCCCTTGAACGCAAGAGAATTTCCCCTCTTGTTGCTTACAAGAGGGAGCAACAGGCGTCCCCAAACCTAGCCGCTTCCGTGTGTGCGGTGGCTTGAATTCTGCCTCTTATTCTTCCCACGTTTCCGTGTGGCGGTTGAGGATTGGGAAGGAGCACAGGCAGCCTGGTTGAGACAGTGAGGCATCTGGGCCAGAGGACCTGGGGCTAAGAGCCTTCCTGGTTATTTCTAAGTTCTGCACTTCTGATTGGGGGAGCTTCCTTAGCTGAAGCTCTAATACCTTTCCCAGGGACATGTAGGTGGAATGGAGCCTAGCTTTTCTCCTCTAGGTTCCTCAGTTTCCTTGTCTCTAAAATGGAGATGATGATCTCTGCCTCATGGGTTTGTGGTGCAGATAAAGCCTCTGAGGGATTTGTAAACTGTTGATCGCCTTACAGGAAGTGCCATGGTCATCTGCAGAGGAGAGGGGTGTGTGGGTGGGAGGACCTTTGGCCTCAGGAAAACTCCTTGACTGTCTTCCACACCTATGTTACTGCTGGGCTTGTGCAGAGAGTACACCCAGTTTGGGTCTCCTGAAGCCCAGCAGCCTGATCCACCCCAGTGCTTTGATGAGTCTTCTCCTGCCTGGTGGACTTGAGGCCTCTCTGTTCTTCCCCATTTTTGATGGCTTGGCTCCCAGTTCTGGTGGCAATTTTGATTGCCTGAACTACTTGCCTGAAGGTGGAGAATAAACAGTCCTTTCTAGGTCCCTTTTAAAGCCTTTCCTAATTCAGAGAAAATGTATTCAGGCCTTAAATAACTGCTCTTCCTCAGAGTGACAGCAGAAGCCCTGGAGGGATGCTTTCTCTTTGGTTTGGTGGCCAAGCAACCTCTGCCGGCTTGTTGGAGGTGGGGGCTGGGGTGGGAACTGGACCCATGGAGGGGAATGGCAGTGCAGCATTGTTTTTCCTTTATTAACCAACTTGGCCTTTGAGTTCAGGGCAGGACTGGGTTTGGAGGGATATTTTATTACTGATTAGCAATCTATAACTACAACTCAGGTTTCTCTTTGTAACTCTGTATCCACCCCACCTCCCACTGCAGACTCCTTAAGGCCATTGGGAGAAGCTAAGTTAGGTGGTTTAATTTGTTGGATATGCACCCTGTTGTTTAGAGCACTTCTTTGGCCTCATTTTCCTGGTGGCTTTTGGAGAGTCTGTTTTCTGGGCCTCAGTTTCTCTAAGCGCAAAGCTAAGGAGCAGATTGCTGCAGTCTTGTGGCTAGGAAATGAAATGTTACTGTTTTTCAGCTGCATCATCAGTGACACTTGGCAAAAGTGACTCTCTGCGGGACACTGGAGGGCTGGAGTGTTGTAGCATATTTGCAGGAGAGGTTCTGCCATATTTTGGACAAGGAGATGTGAGCCCAGACTGGCCCAGTGTTGCAGTTACAACAGTGAATGATGAGGAAGGAGGACTGGGCTAGACCCAGGAGGTTTTCTACCTACTTGGGAGCCTGGGTGGGGGTTGAGGTGAAGGGTTTCCTGCAGAATCCATGCCTCCTAAGTCCCAAGTCCCAAGTTCACTTAGAACAGGATTGTTGCAAATTTGGTGAAAGCAAAGCTTTGCTTTGGGATGAAATGAAAATTCAGCATTACTATTAGAAATTTCAGTTACAGATAGGATTGTTTTTATTTAGTTTTGTCTCTTTAAAGTCTTGTGTGGCCTCGAGATTCCTCCTATCATTATGAATAGGATGCCTAGAAACAAGGAAAGGCCCTTCTCTTAGAAACTGGGCTTTTCTTTCTGGTACCTATAGCTTTAAGTTGAACAATGATTGTGCCTGAGATGAGAAAGATAATGAGTCTCTGTCTGAGTGGTGGCAAAAGTGGAGTCAGATGTACTTAGTCTCAGCTTATTCTCACAGTATCCTGGAGAAGCATTATTATCCCCATTTTATAAGACAAGCAGGTGGAGGCTCAGAGAGTGTTCTAGCCTTGCTTGGGAAATACCTGTCCTGGGTGGGGTTGCTCCTCAGGACATAGGCTGGCTTGCATCCCTGCTCTGCTGTTATTTTTGCTGTGATTTTTTTAATCAGAGGACACTGGTGAATTCTGATTCTTGGTTCTTGACCCAGGTTTGCCCTATTTCTCCCAGGCTGGAAAGTGTCATTTTCTTATTGGTGACCTTTGAGCAGATGGTTGATAACCCCATTACCCAGAGGGCCGGGCTGTCTAGAGTTTGAATCTCGGATCCTCCACTTACCTTGGGCAAGTTACTAAACTTTGCCAAGCCTCTCTCTGCTCCTCTTCTGTAAGGTGGGGTGCCTCATTATCCATACGAGGTCAAGTGAGATCTGGATGTGCTTGCAATACGTGCATTTCTCCAGTTAGAGTCTTTGGGAGCTTGCCAAATAGACTTTGGTCTTCCCTTTAAAATTGTTTGCTGTTTAGACAGTTCACCCGAATGTTTGTGTTGTGTAGTGCACCTGCTGATGTGCTGACAAGCTGAGGGGAGGGGGGCGGTGGCTCTGTAGTCCTCTGGGGAAGCTGGCAGTGCCTGTCCCAATCTGGTCCACCCCCTCATTTCCCCCACCACCATCCCCATGCTCTGGAAGGCCTCAAGTGGCTGAGGTGGGAGGCGGCCCATCTGTATTCAAGCCAATCTCTGGCTGGGGCCAGGTCTGGCGGGCCTGTGAATGAATATGCAAATTGGTCTTTCTCCTGGGCTGGTGAAGGCAGAGGTCTGGGCTGGGCTGATTGAAGTCTGGACTCCAGTCTCTAATCCAGTGTGGCCCATCGAGGTAGGTGAACTCCAAATACAAAAGTCAGGTTTCCTTCCATGAACTGATATGATTTTCAAACAAAAGAATTTTCAGCTCTTTCTCCACCTGCCCCTCTGCCATTCTGGATGCCACACTGTAGCACCTTGGCCCCCAGGCATGTCCTCTCCTCCCCCCATGCCCCTTTAGCTAACCCAGGGATGCCAGAACCTCTCTGCAAGCCCATGAATGAGCCCCATTTACCTTTTTTAAAGTTAGGATTAAAATTTTGAGCTCTCAAAATCAGATGGGTTTATTCTCCTGTTTGTGTTTTTGTAGGTTTAAGAGGAAGGATGGAGTGGGTGGTCTGGGCCTTTAAGAAAAGACAGAGCAGGCTGGCCCTGAATAGGTCTTTTCTGTGCAGCCTCCAGGCTCAGCTAATAAGGCTGCTTTTCCTAAACCCTGGCAGGCTGGCAGCAAAGGTCAGTGAAGACTATGAGGTGGGTGAGATAAGCCTTTCCCTTCCCTCCCCTGCCCGTCCCTAGGGATCTGTCAATGGCTTTGGGGTGCTGGGTCCTCAGGACCTTACACTGAAGGAGGGGCACAGGCAGGTGACCTAGGGGAGTGTGAGATGTGTGCAGCACTTCACGGTTTACCATGCAAAACTTGCTGGTCCCAACCCCATTCTCTTTCCAGATGGTCCCTGGAGGGAGGCCTCAGCATCTTTATAGGAGGGGAAGCTGAGGTTTGGAGAGGTGTAGTGGCTTGCTCAGGTACTGTGGAGCTGGCCAGGGAGCCTGGGATGAGTCTTGAGTCTCTTGTGTCAGAGGACTGAGCCTGTGGCCCTGTGCCTGCTACCCCAGGGATGTTCCAGGGGGTGGTGGCCTGTGCCACAAAGGTGAGGCACCTTGTGGAAAGTTAGACCCTGAGCCTAACAGCTGTTCCCCTGTTTCCTGGCATGTAGTAAGAGGGGGAAAACAGTGCACAGGCCTGGGCAAGTGGTGTCTTTCTTCCAGGCAAGGGGTGTCCGTCCTCACTTCTCTGCACAAGGCTGGCTCTATTGTCTTCCCACTGCAGCAGGTGTCCTATCAGACTCTTCCCCAAAGCCCAGCCTCGGAGCTCCTAGGACACATACTTAGTTGACTGGCATGATAAGAGGAAGTCAGCGCAGTTGTGCATAATCTTTTCCAACCATGGAGATTTCCTACATCGTGCTTGCATAGAGAATTGCCAGTCTAGAGCAGCCTGAGCAAGAGTGAGACTCCATCTCTACAAAAAAACAGAAAAATTGGCCAGGTATAGTCCCAGCTCTAGAGGCTGAGGGAGGAGATCACTTTAGCCCAGGATTTTGAGATTGCTATGAGCTATGATGATGGCGTGCATTTTAGCATGGGTGACAGAGACACAGCAAGATGGTTTCAAAAAAAAAGAAAGAAAGAAAGAAAAGGAAAGAAAAAGAAAGTCTAGGACCTTAGGCAAGTTGCTGAACTTCCAAGGGCCTCTGTTTTCTCTTCTGCAAAGTGGGAAACATTACCAACCTTTGGGTTGAAGGAAAAAGGGCTGTAATGATGTTTGTAAACTCAGCATCATAGCTGTCTCCCAGCTCCAGTACTCAGGACTGGGTATGCCTAGGGGAGTGTAGCATACTGGTTAGTGCTCTGGCTCCAGAGTCTAAGCCCTGAGTGAATCTTGGCCTTACTACCTGCTCAATGATCTTGACAGTGTACTGAACCTTTAAAGGTAAGTTTCTTTGTCTGTATCTTGACCATAATAATACCCTAGCCCTAAATAACTGGGCCTTAAAGGATAGGTTCTGTGACCTACCTTATTTCTTGAACCTCTCACAGATTTGCCTTCTTAGGGTAGGGGTGGAGGTAGGAGAACTCCCTGGCACACGCTTGTGTCCAGCCCTGTGTCATAGCCAGATGAGTCCTGTCTAGTGAAACGGAAGGCAGATGGCATTCCAGGCGGGAATAAGGAGAGTGGGTAGGGTGTGAAGGGGTCTGGACAGTTTGGAGAGCCTAGGACCTGTAAGACAGACTCAGGATGTGTGTGGGAAATAGACCTCAGGAGGGTAGCACTATGTGCAGTCCTGTGGGTGGAGCCCCACACCTGTGTAGACCCTGGAAAAGGGTGTTTCTGGGTCCACTGAGCATGTGAGCAGCTCTGGGAATCTTTGGTTTAGTGAGTGGGGAGTCACTGAGAATTGTCGGAGGTGGGAGGGCGGTGCTGGGCTCTTGAAGGTCAGCTGGGTGGTGGGATTTAACCTCATCAGAAGGGAAGCATTAGTGTTTGCTGAGCATTTATGTCTGAGTTCTGGGTGCCTCTGCACAGTGGTTTATGCAGTCTGGCTCCGGGAGTGGTAGTTCAGGAGCATCAGTTTGGTGAAGTTGTGGTGTAGGCTGAGCTGAGAGCAGCAGGCAAAGAAGCTCAGGCCTGGGTGGGGGCATGACTATGACAATGGCCCCAGGAGAGATCCTTCTATGTTGGCTCTCATGCCTGACAGTCTTGCTACAAAGTCCTGCATTTAGCCACTTGCCTCCTTGTGACCACTGACCTCTAGGGTAAAGCTAAGCTATGGAGGGGAGCACTAGGTAGGGCAGAGCCTATAGGAGATGGTGGCTGCCTCCGGCTGATACACTGTCTGTATTTGCATGTCCAGCTCTATTCTCATGTCCACTCACAGAATAGTCACGGCCCACAGGTTACAATCCATGGCTGTTCTCCCTGCTCCTACAACCAGGTTAGCTGGGATCCATGTCTAAGATCTACACAGGGACTGTTCTGAATGGCTGAGCTGGGAGGCAGCTAATTCCCATCTCCTTAGTGCATGATGAAAAGGGACCCCAGGGATTCCCCAAAAGCTCAGGGGCAGAGGAACAAGCTGGGTTCCTAAAGGGATCTGATGTTCATTTGATCATGAGAAGTCATCAGTGGCTCTCTCCCCTAAGAAGCACCCAGAACTGGCCACTCATCTGTTCCCCTACCACTGTCCCCTGCCCCTACAGGTGGGGGTTCTGGCCAGGTATGGAGCTGGTCACTTGGGGACGGATGCCTGCTCTTCAGCAAGTCACAACTGACCTCCAGCTTTCAGGGGAGCAGGGCAGAAAGATCCGGAGTTTCATTGATTTGCCTGTATATGTTCTTGGTATATGCTGTTTAAACAGAGGTGTGGAATATCATTTAACTAAAGCCAGGGTGGTGGCCCTGGGAGCAAGTGAGGGCTCATTTCCAGTTCCTTCTTTCTGATTCCTCAGCAGTGTTTAGGCATTCTGTTTCCTCACTTCAAAGATGGGCATTTCCTCTTTTCTCTTGTAATGTGGGGCGTGTTTCAGAGTCAGTGTATACATTTGCTATGGGGTCTTCCCCTCCCTCACCCTGGAAAAGCTCTTGAGTAATGGTGTCTTAGAATGGAGGAAATGCCCTGCCTGGGAGAGCCGGAAAGCCCTGAGCAAATCCAAGGCACCAAGATACTTGGAAGGGAAAGGGCCCACCCCCGGTTGGCCATGCAGGCTGGGACTGTCTATCAGTCATGACTGTCTGTCTGTCTGTGAGCCTCTGAGGCTGCGCCCTGGTCTTCCTGACTCCCACCTTTGGCATAGAGCATTCTGAAAATGTTTTTTGGATGGAACCAAATGTATGCCTGGCATGGTACTAAGCGCTCTGGGGTTTCTTCTCACTTGCCACCCACATCAGTTGGTGGTGCCCACTGGAACTCCTGTTTCAGCTGAGGAACAGCGTCAGGGCAGTGGGGCCAATCACCCCGGGATAGTGGTAGGGATGGGAACTGGCCCAGGAGCTCTTTCCAAAGGTTTGGCTCTCCACCTCTTCAGGTGTGCCAGAAGCTCAGGGGAGGGTGGCTGACATTGGCCGCTGAACTAGGCCTTGGAGGCAGAGTAGGACAGTAAAATCAGAAGAGAAAATGTCAGAGGAGAGCAGGCTGTGGTGGGAATTCACTGGGTACATCAGGTGCAGTTGGGTGAGCAAGGCCTCAGGACAAGGGGTAGGGTCATGGGCAGGGCCAGGGCAGGTGGAGTCTGTGACATTCCCCTGCTATACCTGGCATTCCTGGGTGGTGCTCCTTCTCAGGCTGTAAGAAGGTGTGGCTCTGACATTTTCTTTTTCTTTTTCTTTCTTCTTCTTCTTCTTCTTTTTTTTTTTTTTTTTTTTTTTTCAGTTTTGGCTGAGGCCAGGCTTGAACCTGCCACCCCTGGTATATGGGGCCGGCGCCCTACTCTTTGAGCCACAGGTTCCACCCTCCTTTTTTTTTTTTAGAAAGAGTCACCCCTCTGATAGAGTGGAGACTTTGTCACCCCTGATAGAGTGCCATGGTCTCATAGCTCACAGCAACTTCAAACTCTTGGGCTCAAGTGATTCTCTTGCTTCAGCCTCCTGAGTAGCTGGGACTACAGGTGCCCACCACAATGCCCAGCTATTTTTAGAAAATAGGTCTTCCTCTTGCTCAGGCTGGTCTTGAACTCATGAGCTCAGGCGATCCTTGGCCTCCCAGAGTGCTGGGATTATCGGTGTGAGCCGTTGCGCCCTGTGAGGTGTGGCTCTGACATTTTCTGATGGACCTTTTGCAGGGGATCCAGAGTTCTCTGTTAGGGGCCTATTTAGAAACTGAGACCTTTACATAGCCCATGCCCTCCCTTTCCCCCTGCTCCCCACTTGATAAATGCACACTCTAATTAATCATCTGCAGGGCCTGAGTAGCCTAGAACGAGCCTCCCACATATGAGGGTCCTGGGGGTATAGTGCTCTTCCATAGATTGGACAATGCAGACAGCACTAGTGGCTTCAACTCACTTGGGATCTGACTGTGTGTAAGTCCCTTCCTCTCCCTGGGTCCTCATTTTCCCATGTGTAAAATGGAAATGATGGGTGATATAGAGGGTCCCAGAGACCCTAGCCTCTCAACACTGACAGAGCCAGGAAGGGTCTCCCCTGCCCGCCTTGCATCTCTCTGGTCACACTTGTGGTCCCATGAGCTAGTTTTATTTTTGAGGCAGAGCCTCAAGCTGTCACCCTGGGTAGAGTGCTGTGGCATCACAGCTCACGGCAACCTCCAATTCCTGGGCTCAAGCGAGTCTCTTGCCTCTACCTCCCAAGTAGCTGGGACTACAGGCACCCGCCACAATGCCCAGCCATTTTTTGGTTGCAGACGTCATTGTTGTTTGGCAGGCCCGGGCAGGATTCAAACCCGCAAGCTCAGGTGTATGTAGCTGGCACCTTAGCCCGTTGAGCCACAGGCGCTGAGCCCCATGAGCTAGTTTTATGTTCTTGGGCATTCTCTTGCTATGCTTTGCGCCCCAGGTTTTGTCTCTTGCTTGGAAATTGGTCCTCAGCTTAGGGCAAGTGTGGCTACCTATGACTGCATAGGTACCACTGTAGATTCTTCAGATGGTGACCTGTCCAAATACTACGTAGGGCTGAGACCTCTGCCTCAGCCAGTCTCTCCTTCTACTGATGGAATTACCTGCCTCCCCTATCTGATTGCATCTGCCTGAAGGACCAGGTAACGGATTCAGTGAGAGAGAACACTGCTCTGATTCCTGGTGCAGGTTTTCTGGGGATGAGTTTGTCTGGATGTGAGGCTTCTCCACTTGCTGTCCTCGCCCTCTCCCAGTCCACAACTCTCTCTCGAGCACGGTCCAGTCTTCCTGACACATAGTAGGTGCTCAGTCAGCATTGGAGTGAGGAATGAGGAGCCTGGGAGGCCTGGATGAGCTGCCAGATTGTAGTCAAACCACTGTGGTCACCTGCTTTTCTTTTTTCATTTGTACACTTGGCACCAAATGGCTTTCAGCTACTTCCAAAAAATAAGCAAACCTCCCCAAGAGGGTGGTGACATATACAACCCTGCCTTCCCCATTTCCCTTTAATAATTACTGAAAATATACCTTTTTGCTTTTGTCAGCAGTTGTTAACTGGTTGTATATTAGATATCACTCAAGGAATTTAAAAAAATACCATGCTGGGGCCCAGCCCTAGATATGGATCCAGGTAGTCCTGGGGGCAGCAGAGGCTGTAAAGGCTCTGGAAATACTACTGGGCAGCCACAGACTCTCCAGGAAGATCCAGCAGAAAAGCTGCTGAGCCTGCGGGGGCCATTCAAGCCAGAGCTGGGCCCTATTAGTAGGTTGGCTGGGGGTGAGGACACTGCCCCACAGTGGACGTCACAGAGCTCGGCCAGCCAGGGTCAGGAGGCTGGTGTCAGTTCACATTAGCAGTGAGGGAGAAATGGACCTGTTTGCACTGCCCTCTTTCTGACCTACGTCACACAATGCCTGGGGACATTGGGGGCTTTGGTCTGGCCAGGACTTGGTCTGGATACAGCCTGGCTCGAACCTTCCTGACCACCAGGCATTGCCTTGGAGGTAGCCACTTTCACCACCCCCATTTGTGCAGGCGGGAGAATGGGAGAGCCCTTTTTAGGCTGTTTTTAAGGAGACGATGCTGCAGGCAGAGCCAGAGCTGGTGGCGCCTGAACGGCAGCTACGGAGAAGAGTCGACCCATTTCCAAAAATAGACCATCCACTGTCAGGGGAAGCATCTCTTTGTCTCCCCAAATCTGTCTTTCTGTCGGCTCCCAGGTTGTAAGGCAAGAAGGAGGCTTGCTCTTGTCTGGGAATCAGAGGCTCCGGCCTGCACTGTACTCCCCATCTGCCACAAGGGCCTGATTGTTGGGGCCCTGAATGCACCCGCCTGTCACCACGCGCACACCGGCCCAGCTCCCTAATGAGCCCGCTTTGGGAGTGGCCCTTTGTGGTAGATTCCGGCCATGCTGCCTGCGCCAAGGCTCCGTTTCCTGGCTGCTTAAGATCCCTTGGTGGCTGGTGGGACAATGGGAAGCTCCCCTTCCCAGCCTCCACCCACTGCCCTTTCTCCTGAAGATTAGGAAGCAAGTTTCTCCCTCCTCTAGCACCTGCTGCCCTGGCTGGCAGAGGGGGCTCCTTTTCTTTCCCCCAGCCCGGCTCCCTCACCTTTGCCTCCCCCATTCTGGGTATTGTCTCTTCTCTTGTTCTTTTCTGGTCTGTCCCCTGGCTCCTTCCCTGCAAATAGTTTGTATTTCTGGCTTCAAAGCAATGCAAATTCCTTCCCTTCCACCCTCTTTCCTCTTGGACTCCCTTCCTTTTCCATGGGCTGGTATTCCACCAGGAGCCCCTGAGGCTGAGCCCACCTCCTCCCACGTGGAGCTCCTTGGCCCTGGGCAGTCCCAGACCCTGGAAAGGCGGCTGGCTCTGTCTAGTGGCCTCTTCTCATATATATATATATATATATATATTTTTTTTTTTGCAGTTTTTGGCTGGGGCTGGGCTTGAACCCACCACCTCCGGTATTTGGGGCCAGAGCCCTACTCCTTGAGCCATAGGTGCCGCCCGGCCTCTTCTCATCTTGACCTCTTGGTGGCATTTGGTGTTTACCTTGGCTTGTCTTCTAGGACAGGGTGATGTGCTGGTCACCTCCTACCTTGCTGACAGCCACTTTTAGCTCTCTCTGCAGCCCCTCCTGCCCGCACTAGGAAACCTTACCTCTAGACTGAGCCCTGAGTCTCTCTCTACCTTTTGCTCCTGGTCTTGAGGCTGTTTCGAGTTTGCTACTGGTCACCCTACTATCAGCCCAGTGGGGTTGGCCCCTTCCTCTCTCTCTTGCATTCCTGTACCCTCTGCCTAATGCATGGCCACCCCTGCACCTAGGTTCCTAGTCCTGGTCCTGAGCTACCCACTGTCCATATGTGGCTGCTTCCATTCAATTAACACCTAAATAACAGGAAATATTTCAGTTTCTCCCTCTCTTCGGTCACCCTGGGCTTGCATGTGCTTAGTACCTTGCTGACAATGAGATAAGGAATGTTCTACCATTGAGAGAGCTCTGTTGGCAGGACTGGTCTAGACAATGTCTGCAGAAGGAAGTCTGGACAGCTGAGTGTGTTAGGGGTTCCCTCTACCTCCCTGGCTTTTTTTTGCCCTGGCCCTGGTATTGTGGCCTTGTGACTCACTTGTGCTGCAGGTAGCACTGCAGGTCCTTACACAAATCTCTTTTCCCACCTCCTGCACCAACAGGAATCTCATCCTTCCTCTGAGGCCCAGGTCAGCCCTTGGGGGTGGACAGGTCATGAGATGTGGGTCCTATAGCTCTTTTCTACTCCATGTCTGTGGGAGTCCCAGGAGGCTGGGAAACTCTTGGGCAATGCCCTGCAGCTGTGGGTACCAGGTCTGCCTAGGCGATGACTGGTGTCGTGAGCTGAGGGAGTGTGGTTCCAGGTGTCTGGCAGGAAACCCAAACCTGGAGGGGGCACTCGGCTCTAGAGGTCTCCTCGGTAGAGCCCAGCTGCCTGTTCCCAGCCACCGATGCCTTATTCTCAAAAGGAGGCCAAAGGGGCAGTGGGATCAGAAAACAAAGAAGATGGATTTTAAACCAGTGGGGTGGGGCAGGGCAATGGAAGAGTGGACACAGGTCAGCAGACACTCCCCTCCTCCTGGGAGGCTGCAGACCCACCGTGGCCTGGTCCTCATGGCTTCAAGCACATTTCTGTCCTGCCCTGTGTGCTGTTGAATCCCCTTGGCAGTGGCTGTGTCAGACAAGTGGGCAGGCACCCTGGGGTTAAATGAGCCACCTGAATCCAGCTTCCAGCCATTACTCCAGCTGTTCCGAGTGGAGTAGGGCTTGGATACTAGTCTTGGCTCCCTGCCACCTACTGTGCCCTTGTACCCTTGCCTGCTGAGACTGCCAGGGTTTGGAGGGAAGTGTTGGGATGACTGTGTGTGACCATAGCTGCATAGTGCAGAGACAGAATGGACCTATGGTCAGATGGGCTCCACTGCAGCTCCTGGGCCACCCCTGCAAGGGCTCAGCTGGGCACAGTTGTCATCCATAACCAGGGCTGATACTTTGGGCTTCCTTGACTTTGTGGGTTGGGAGGGCAGCATGAAAGCCCTTGGACACCGTTTTATTCTGGAAATGCAATGGCAATGTTGATGGTGGAACAGCTGTGGTGGGCAGGGGATCCCTAATAGCAGCAGCCTAGGAGGCCCCTGGAGCCCCCTCCAGCCACCCATCCTACTCCTGCCACTCCTCTCCTGTGAACCTGCCACTGACGCCTCCTGTCTGCAGCAGCCTTTGCCAGAGGAATTCCTCCTCTGACAGGGTGTGGGGGGTCAGCTCTTGGGGCTGGTCAGGGGCTTTGGGGTACTCTCTGCCCTCCTGCCTCTCTGCACTGTGTGCTCTGGGGCTCCCCGGATTGGCAGAGCCCCTAATCTCTTTCAGGCGAGTTAAAAGTTTGTTCATGGTGAGGACTGGCCTGGTGTGGGGAATGTGATCCACTCCAAAGTGCATGGAATTGAAATGTTGTGAGAATCCTAGGATGAAAAGACCCCTTGTGTTAGGTGCAACCCAAACTCTCAGAGCAAGAGGGAGGTGGAGGCAGGGGGCAGCCCTCTTACTGGGTGTGCCTTTCTATTGTCAGCAAATGCTCCCTGGGTGGGAGTGGGTGGGTCACCCAGACACCCTGAACCCTGTAGGAATGCTGGAACCTCCTGGCCTGTGCTTTATTTGGGGAGAAGGAGGGAGGCACCTGGACCAGCTCAGTGATGCTCTGGACCCTTGACAGCCCCACAGTGTTTAAGGAAGCCCATCCTCCTCTCTCCACTGACTAGTCAGTGACCTCTGCAGCCAGTGGGCCACTGCATCCTCTGTGGACTCCTTAACTGGGACAAGGAGCCATGATAGGCTTCAGGGAATCCCCAAGCCCCAGAAATGACTGTGCACTCATGCATTTGTCCTGGGATAGACCCATAGCATTAATAAGGGGCTGAAAATGGTCCTTAGCTCAGGAAAGATAAAGAACTTCAGGCTGAGGGTTAGTGAGGCTCCTGCCTGTAGCCTTAAGAAAAAAAAAATAAATGAACATAATATATGCTTGCGGTCTGGAAAGACTACACAGAACACAAAGGCATGAAGTAGAGTAAAATCTAAAGGTTCTTCTATAGGTATTTTGCTCTGGACATCCCAGTGGTCTTGGCTGGCACCTGTTGTCCAGAAGTTTTGGATGGCAAGCCCTGTGTTTACCATTACCTGTGTGCCTTCAGGGGTCACCCTGTGCCTCACTCCTGTTTTTATTTATATGAGGGTTATAGGGTTGGGCAAATGTTTTCATGAAGACTTTTTTATTTTTTTTTGAGGCAGAGCCTTAAGCTATCGCCCTGGGTAGAGTGCCGTTCCATCACAGCTCACAGCAACCTCCAACTCCTGGGTTTAAGTGATTTCTCTTGCCTCAGCCTCCCAACTAGCTGGGACTACAGGCACCCACCACAACGTTTGACTATTTTTTTGTTGTAGTTGTCGATGTTTGGCAGGCCAGGGCTGGATTTGAACCTGCCAGCTCTGGTGTATGTGACTGGTACTTTAGCCACTTGAGCTACAAGCGCTGAGCCTGTGAAGACGTTGTTTCCTGGACTTCTTCCTTTTGTTTTCTTTCTACCTCAGTCTTTGCCCAATCTCCCTGGGCCTCAGTTTACCCACCTATGAGATGAGGCAGTTGGACCAGATTCAGGCCTCTCAGGGACCCCCACAGAATTTAGGAAACTTCCAGAAGCCCAGGCCATCCCTGTTACCAGTCTTGCCCAGGGGCTGCTCCTGGCTCAGCCTCTTCTTCCCACCCAGCAGTACAGGTACTTTGGGGGCCTTTTGAGACATTCCTGCACTCCGCCCATGGGGCTCCACACAGGCCAACCCCATTGCGAGCAGGAGCAGAATAAAAACCAGGGAGCATTCTCATTTCCTTTTGTATTGTGACCTTGATTTCTCCTCCTTACTCCTACAGATCAGGTCTCTGTTGACTTTTGAATAGATCTGTGGGCTACCTTTTTTCTGGCTAAATATACATACATTGGGTGTCTTTCACCTCTATGAAAATGGCCTGCTTGGGAGAAACTGGGGGGGGTGGCCTGAGGGTGAGGAGAAGGCAGAGTGAGTGCAGTACTTGCTGGGTGAGGCCAACCCACTGTTAGACTCTGAAAGGTGCTAATGTACTTGCATGCCAGCTGAATCCAGGATGTGTTTGTCTTCCTCCCCGTCCTCTTCTACCCCCCACCCCATACAGCAGCGAAGGGAAGGCTGCCCCTGGGGGGAATGCCTCCCCCCAGCCATCCCTACTAGCCCCTTGCCCCTCTTTGGTTTGCTGATTGGTAGCTAGAAGAAGTGGGAAAGACAGCCCAAATGGAGAAGTGAGCCTAGGAGACCTATGTGGGCCTGGGGGTGTGGGAGGGGGCTGTGGGTGAGGACTGTCAGACAGAAGCAAGCTGGGACTCAGGGGAGACTGGAGGCACTGGACTGGCTCTCCTCACATTCTCCATGCGGACAGGAACATCAAAGTTTGTGGGGAGGCTGATGTGGCTTTGTTTATTTGTGTAGCAGACACTTCTGTAACCAACTGTTTTGCGGGAGACTCCAGGCTGGAGTGGTCTCCTGCACCGGGGGTGAGCCTACAGGAGAGGTAGGATCAGCCCCCTGTACCCTTTTGGGGCCCACCTCTGTGCAGAGGCACAGTCTTGTGCCACAGCCCTGCTTGGCTGCCTTGGGGTGCCCAGGCCTCGAAGCCGGTGGCTTCCTGCCATAGCAGGCTATGGCCCTTCCCATCTGATGACTCTGGTTCCTGCAGAACAGAGAAGAAGGCAATTGTCCTGAAGTGGGTGAGAGATGGTCTGACTTTGGGGAGCCAGGAGGGCAGGGCTGGCTGGGAGCTTGGGAAGAGTCGTTGCTCCTGTGAAGCAGACCCTTGGCTTGGATAGCACTAAGGGCCATCCCGTAGGGTCACGGACTAAATCCATGAACCCTCTTCTTGGTTTTTTTCTTTGTAAAAAATTAGGAAACTAACAAATTCTCCCTCGAAGGGAGACCTAGTTCTGACCATTAACTTCAGGTATTGAGGCTGGTTTTGGTCACGAGGCCCTGAGGGCTTTAGCACCAGTTAATTTTCTCACAGAGTACGTGGAGTATGGTGTGAGGGCCTTGCAGGGATGGGGAGCAGTGACCAGTGGCACTGGAGGTGTTGGCTGAGGGCTCCTGCTCTGAACTCTTAGGGCTCTCCTGTACAGGGACTGCCTCCAGTCATGTACCCCAGCACCCTTTACCCCTGTCCTGAGATTTTCTCCCTTTGATAACCCCAGACAGCATGAGGCCTCTGGCAGGCGGGTGTGTGTGTGTGTGTGTGTGTGTGTGTGTGTGTGTGGAATTTGTGTGGAAGGGGGGAAGGGGAAGGGTCCAGGGGGGAAGGGGAAGGGCCTGGCGGGGAGGCTTCCCTGAGCCTTGAGCTGGTAGGGCGGTTAGGGCCTTAGGGGCTGGTGGGCCTGGCCAGTATCTTTGCCATTGATCTGTGCATTCCTGTCCTTCTGAGACCACCCCTCCCTCTCTCACCCACACACAGTATGCAAGCAAGCATGCCCCTGGTGGGAAGAACAGCCCCCCCCCCCAAGGCATGGGGGGAGTCTGTTGCTGCAGGGGGTTCATCAGCCTGGGCCACCTAGTACCATTTGTGGCCATGCCAAAAATCAAAGGTCAGGATTCTCTCCAGTTGGGGGCACTTGCTGGGCAGCAGCCGGGCTGGGAAGGAGCAGCAGTAGGAGCCAGGGTGGTATGGCTGGGCATGCCTTGAGCCTTGGCACTTTGCTAATCTCTGTATCCCCAATGGCTCAGACAGGAGATGATTGTTTGTGAGAGTGATGAGTTGGCATCTGGAAATGATGCCTCATTAAAGAGCTTCCTTTCTCAAAATGCGTGCATTTATCACGAAAGGGCTTTGGGAGGAGGAATTCTCAGGGCTGCCTTAGTCTTGTAAACATGCAGATCCCTAGGCTGTAGGATTTCACCTGCATTTCACCCTCTGTGCCCTACATTTCTGCACATCCTAGTGTTTCCTACTGTGGTACTTAGGCAAGTGGCCCCCAAGCTAGTGCCTCAGTTTCCTGCCTCTGGAAGTGGCTTGGTGGTTCAGCACCCAGAACTTTTTTACTCCAGACTCCATCTGCAGCAGCACCACCGCTACTGGCTGTGAGGGACGTTAGTGGCAGATGGGACCCATACCCTTGGCGCCTGTCAATGGCCATGTCCCCCACCACCCAGGCTGTGCCTTGGTATCTGGTGCTGGAGAGGCAGATGGAGGTTCATGTTTCTGAGTTGGCTTTTCTGCGTACAGAGGGGTGGGGGTAGGGTTTTCTGTAGGCCCCCTGCAGAGGGTTCAGGGGCCTGACTCTGGCCCACTGTGGCCTGGTACTCACTGTGAGACTTTAGCCAGGCATCCCTTCTTGGAGCCTCATCTGTAAGGGACCCCAAAGGTCCCCTCTTGCCCTTCCCCTTTCTTGTCCTCAGAGTCATGGAGGGAGGGCATTGATACTGCTTGATCTGGGTGTCACCCAAGGCAGGGAAAGGTGACCTGGAAAAAAGTTCCATCCAGAGAGGGACAGGAGCTCTGTGTGAAGAGGAGGAAGGTCACCCATCAGTAGGCCTGAGGTCCAGGGAAGCAGGGGCTTGGGCTTGGCTATCTTGTCCACCTCCCTGCTGTGTTCCGCAAGAGCTGGAACAGCCCCTGCCAACTTGCTAGGTGGGTCCCAGATGAGGAAGTATTTGGTTATTTGGCTGGCACCCTGAGGGTCTGTGCCACCCAAGAGGGTCCGTTCTGCCTAAGGGGGTCCAGAGGACAGGTCCTTGCACCTGAAGCCTGGTCATGAGTCCACTCATTTGATCCTGGATGAATCTGCACACCCATATACTTCACCTCTGTGCCTGTTAAATGAGGTGCTGCTGAGGATCAGACAAGACACTGTACATAGAAACAGGAACTGTGGCAACAGTACTGGCAGGAACAAGGAAAGCTACCTGCTCAGTGCTTCCGCAGAGTCACTCATTCAACCCTTATGTTTTCCCCATTTGACCAGAGAGGAACCTGAGGCATGGAAAAGCTAAACCACTTGCCCAAAGTCCCAGTGTAGAAAAGTAGCAAAGCTGGGGTTTGAGCCTCCAGCACCGTGGCTTGGGGGTCTCCATACCTACCCCATCTGTACCTCCTCTCTGTGCTCTGTCCACATAAAAGCAGCCTTTCCCCCATCAACAATCCCCCCCTCCCCAAGACTACTACCTTTTTATTGTATGGAATTTAGAAAAAAACTACCTCTGACTCCAGCACCCAGACGGCCTCTGGGTACTGCTGTGAATGTGGCCTGTGGTGATGTTATTATCAGTTATTGGCCTGTGTCCTCACTTCCCCTGGGGCACTGGCTGTGAAATTGGGTGTGTAAGGAGACAGCATTTTTTTTTTTTTTGAGACAGTCTTACTTTTAGAGTACCGTGTAGGCAGGTCTTGTTTAGTGTGTGATTTCTTTCCCCTCTATGGGGCAGTTAAGTGCACTTGATAGGTGAGTGCTAGTAGAAAGCTCGCCTTGGCTCTGAAACCATGCAGGATTTGCTTTCTGTAGTGTGCCTCACATTATGGATTTCTCCTGGTGCGTCACACACCCCACAAGTTGTTTCTGCCTTTGGCTTGATTTGAGAGAAGCACAGCCCCCCTCCCCTGCCGGCTTTGCCTTCCTGGTTTATCCTGGGATTCCCCTGAAGGCAGTCCCAGGAGGCTAGAATCTCTGCTGATGTGATATGCCAGGCACAAGAACTGGAGAGTAAGGCGGCCCACTTCTTTGTCTGGACTCTATAGGAGGAGGAGTGTGTGGGGACAGTGTGTTGAGGACACATGCACACTCTGGGCATCATGCTCAACAGGCATCCTGCCTGGGTGGGGACAGGGGCCCCCACCAGCTGCCTTCTACCTGGCCCATTAGACCTCTAGCTCCAAGCTTCTCCATTCCCAGTGATATTTATCACTAGTGGAGATGCAGATTGTCGCCTGCGTAAATAATCCATTGCCCATTGTGGAAAAGCTTAGAAGATGCTTAAAAGTTCAAGGTTGAAATTTTTTTTTTTTTTGAGACAGAGCCTCAAGCTGTCACCCTGGATAGAGTGCTGTGGCATTACGGCTCACAGCAACCTCCAATTCATGGGCTCAAGCGAGTCTCCTGCCTCCGCCTCCCAAGTAGCTGGGACTACGGGCGCCTGCCACAAGGCCTGGCCATTTTTTTTTTTTTTTGGTTGCACCCGTCATTGTTGTCTGACGGGCCCGGGCTGGATTCGAACCCACCAGCTCAGGTGTACGTGGCTGGCGCCTTAGCCCATTGAGCCACAGGCGCCAAGCCTCAAGGTTGAAATTTAAAAATCATCTATCTATAATCTCACCCTCCCGAGAAGTTGCAAAGGTAGTACAAAGGGTTCCTGTGTTCCCTCCCCCCAGCTTCTCCCAGTGGTGACATCTCACATAAGTATAGACATTATCAAAGTCACAATAATGACACTGGCACAATGCAGGAAACCAGACTGCAGACCTGAACTCGGATGGTGCCTACTTTTTACACACGCTCATTTCTGTGTGTGCATGGTACTTTATGAGATTGTATTACATGTATAGATTTGTTATACACACTTTTAAAAACAAACTTTGTTATTTAGAGTAGTTTTTCCTTTTTATTTTTTTATTTTTGAGACAGAGCTTCAAGCTGTCACCCTGGATAGAGTGCTGTGGCATCACAGCTCACTGCAACCTCCAATTCCTGGGCTCAAGCGAGTCTCCTGTCTCTGCCTCCCAAGTAGCTGGGACTACAGGCAACCGGCCATTTTTTTTTTTCGGTTGCAGCCGTCATTGTTGTTTGGTGGGCCCGGGCTGGATTCGAACCCGCCAGCTCAGGTGTACGTGGCTGGCGCCTTAGCCCGTTGAGCCACAGGCGCCGAGCCTTAGAGCGGTTTTTAGATTTACAGAAAATTTGAGAGGATAGTACAGAGAGTTCCCATAAAAACTGCACACCCAGTTTCCCCCAATATTAAGTTCTTACAGTAGTATTGTGTATTTGTTACAATGAATGAAACAATGTTGGTACATAAGTACTAACCAGAGTCCATACATTATACAGATTTCCTTAGTTTTTGCTTAATACAAAAATTCCTGTTTTTTTGTTCAGGAGCCTATCTAAGACACCCATTTTCAAAAACACATTTTACTGCCTCGTGTTCCTGCAGGAGTGTCCGACCTTTTTTCTTCTCTGCTACACATTAGAAGAAGAGTTGGGCCACACATTAAATACACAAACAGTAATGAAAGCTGACTGATGAGAACAAAATGTGTACAATTTTGACAATGTCCAACACCACAGATGAATAAAAAGGTCCTCACGTAATCTTCACGTGGCCTGTGGGCTATAGGTTGGACATCACAGTTTGATCCAACCTTGTTTATATAAGCATGTTGAGAATATCTTATCACAGCAGTGTCTGTGCTTTGTGTTCATCATTTTAAGTGGCCCTTTGCTTGTTCCATTCTGTGGATGTCCCCTTGGGACCTCAGGACAGTCACCATCAAAAGTGATGCTACGTCCTCAATGCAGCTGTGGCATTGTCCTTGGTCTTGGGTTCTCTGGCTGTGGCTAGCCCTTCCTGACAGAGCAGTCAGAGGGCCAGGCCTGGCAATCACTTTTGTGTATGGAGGTGATAGCTTCGGTGGCATCTGGGCCTCTCCCAGTGTCCCTACTACTGCTGGTGTGACTCCTAAGATGGCTGAGCCTGAGTGAACATGCCGGTGTGTGTCTGAAACAGCCCAGGCAGGGTCAGGCAAGAGAGTATTCCTCGCGTGGAGGAACAGGTTGGAGCTTGGCTCTGTCCTCGCTGGCCCCATAATCTTGGGTGAGTCCCTCTATTTCCCTGAGCCTCAGTTTCCCTCCGGGGAAGTTGGGCACACTCAGCTGTCCTTCATAGGCTCATTGGCAGGAGTAAATGAGGGTTTGCACAGTAATGGGACTTGCTGTGACTGTGTCAGTAATGATTAAGACCATAGATTTCAGTTTTATGTATGACCACACATCCCAGAGATCGCTCAGTTTAAAATAGCTGCTCACATCTCAGGACATTTCCAAAGCATCTTCAGCTGCCAGCCCCCTTTGTGGCCTTTCAAGAAAGGCCATGAACAGCAGGTCTCACCAACAGGATGTTTCTCTGTGAGCCCATTGAGAAATCCCCCTGGAAATCCTCCTTTGGCCCTGATGCAGGCAAGCGAGAGAATGGGAGACAATAGGGAACTAGGGAACAAAAGGCACCATTGTTTAGGCTGCCTGGGCGGGGGTCAGTGGATGCTCCAGGCCAGGGCAGGCAGACCATCCTGTTGTTCACTGGATTTCTGCCCCATAGTGGGGTGGCCATCAGCACCCCTGGGAGGAGGAGAAGCAACACCAGACCCCAGGTCTGAGGTTCGGCGCTCTGTCCTCCTACCTGGCAGCTCCCTCCTGGGAGGGAGGGTTCCACTACTTATCATCAGGGGCTGCATTCTTGCCAGTGGGGTTCAAATGTCTGGTAGAGCTGACCAGCCTGGCATAGTTGGTAGTCTGCTCACATGGCCTGTCTCCTTGGCCTTGCCTAGGTTTTTGCCCGGAGAGCCCAGTGGTTTGTGGTGAACCTGAGCATGGGTTTGTGATCACATGCCTGTGACCCAGGCTGGGTGCATCTGCTACTGCATCTCCAGTGCTGATAGTGGGGGGTTTCACCCCCACACACCCACCCTCTGCTCCAGTGGTCTTGGGACCACCCCCAAGGCTGCCTCCCTGCTTCTAGGATGGCCACCTCCAGACTTCCACTGCCCTTTTGGAGTGTTCTTTCTAAAACATAGCCCTCCTCCTTGTACCTGACCCTTTAGGGAACTCTCAGCCTCAGCATGAAGTTCAAGAAACAGAGTTGGAGGTGCTCTGTGATCTGACCCTGAGTCCTTCTCCATATTCCTCTCCCAGGTCTTCTGAAAGTTTCTGTAGTACCAGGCTCGGACCGGTTCCATAATACCACCCAGGTATTTCCATATCCCCCTGCCTTTGCTCTGGCTGTCTTCTCAACCCCAATTCCCTCACCCTTCTCTCCCCTCCCTTTGCTTGGAAAACCCTGCTTGTCTCCAGGCTGTGGCTGAGACACTGCCCTCTCCTCTCAATTTTCCAGCTCCTTGTTCCTACCAGGATCCAGACCCCCTCCTACCTTCACCCTCGTGCTCTCTGAGGTGTGTCTCTATGTGGGCTGTGTCTGTCTCAACAGCAGCCGCTGCCTTGATGTCTTAGGTCTGTTATTCATAGTCCACTTGGGCCACGACTCTGGAGTGGCCTGTGGGTGCTGGGGATAGGTGAGGCCTGACTCTGAGGGCTCAGCCTGCTAAGCTTCGGGGCCACAAGCGAACTGCCTGGCCTCTCCTTCCTCTGGGAGGTTGGGGGGTCAGGCCTGCTACTTCCTGTCCCAGAGGATCCAGCTGCCTTGCTGACCAAGTTCCTGGAAGATGTCTGCTGTCCAGTAGCCGCTCCAGGAGCATGAGATGGAAGGGCCAGCCCTGCCTAAGTGACTCACTCCAGGATATGGAAGGTTGCCATTGTGACCAGCTGCTGGGGTTTCTACCCCCAGCTGAGGCACCCAGAGCTTTGGGACTGAGGCAATGGGAGAGGAGGAGGGTGGGGAGGCCTGGCCTCAGGCCCCTTCTGGTAGACAACCTAACAACTCAGTTTCCTCACTAGTAAGATGAAGAGAGCCAGCAGTCCCTACTCATGAGTTGGGGGTGAAGGTCAGAAGAGGTGCTGGCACGCAGGGGCTGGTGCATGGGGACCTCTCTGCTCTACCCTGAACTCAGAGCCCCTAGAGCTCCCAGAGCCCCAGGCCTGGTCCTGGCACCCTGAAAAGCTGCACATGTACCAGGCAGCTGACTGTACTGTCCCATGGTCCTCTGGTTGGCTGGTCTGCCTTCAGCAATCCCAAATCTATTTCCACATCTTTTCCTGGCTCTTCTTCTTCCAAGGATTCTTGCCTTGGCTATTTGGGACTGGCTTCTAGGGAAAGCTCCATGAATATTGGGGAGTGAGTCCGGTAGTGGGGGGCTGGGGACACATGCCCTGGGGCCTGCAGGATGAAGTGGAAGAAGCCTGGAGTGGGAGGTGCCCCCTGCCCACTTTGAAGTCAGTGGGCAACTTTAGGAGGCAGAAGGGTGGGAGTGGGGGCTCACTCAGTGTCCACCTTGGATCCTCACCTGGTGTGGGGCAGGATGAAGGCACAGGGCTCTAGCTTTGTGGGGGGCGGAGGAGCTTGGCTTGGGGTGAGGAGGGAAGGAAAGTTGAGGTATGTTTGTGTGTGTGTGTGAGTGTCTATGCACACAGCCTTTGCCTGTATCCCCAGTTGCACGTCAGTGAGTGTATTTGTCTCTGCAGCCTGCCACACACGTCTTGGTCATTTTCAATGGTTTAAAAACATTTCTCCCTACTGCTTCTATTTTTGCTTTTGACCTTTAGTTAAATGCTCACAATTGCTGAGCCATTGGCACAGTGGTGAGTTTATCATGTGTAATCAAGAGAGGACAATTTCATTTCCTTTCATATAAGAGCTGTTCCCCCAGCCTCCTTCTAAGAACACAGCTAACTTCTCTAATCTCTTTCCCAGGGTGAGATTTACTAATCTGCTGGAAGGTGTGACTGTGCCTGTGGAAGGTTCTAGGTGGCAGGTGGATGCAGTCAGTGTAACTTTGCTGCTGTTTACACCCTCTCTGCACCCTGCCTCCATCCATACCCCTGCCAAGGGTGTGGGAGTTGGGGGCTCACTGACCTACTCCCCCCACAATGCCCCTGGAGGGGGTTGAGTGCTGAGAACTTGCAGCCCCTTTCCATTGCTTATGAAGCTGCTGTTGTGGGTGAGGAAACTGAGACACAGAGCCTGGAGGGGGCTGCTCAGGCCACGCTACAGTAGCCTGTTAGTCCCAGGAGGTTCTGAGCCCTGAGGTGCCTGTGCCTCTGCACAGTTGCCTGGGCACTTGATTGTGCATTTCCCCAGTGAGATGGTCAGGGAGACTCCATGCTCTGGGCTGAAGCTCTGCCTTTGGCCAGTTTCTGGCCATGGTGCCAAACAAGACAGAGTGGAGGGGTTGCCCCCCTACTCAAGGCACTGTCCTGGATGTGGTGTCCCTGTGGCACACTTGTGGAACCTGCTCTGCTGGTGGAGGAGAAGCAGCCCTGGGGGCAGGGAGGGAATCCCAGTATGACCTGGCTTCTGCCACCTGCTTACAGAGCAAATTGGTGGCCTCTTTGAGTCTTTTTTTTTTTTTTTTTGACACAGAGCCTCAAGCTGTCGCCCTGGGTAGAGTGCCCTGGCATCACAGCTCACAGCAACCTCCAATTCCTGGGCTCAAGCGAGTCTCTTGCTTCCGCCTCCCAGGTAGCTGGGACTAGAGGCGCCGGCCACAACGCCCGGCCTTTTTTTGGTTGCAGCCGTCATTGTTGTTTGGCGGATCCGGGCTGGATTCGAACCCGCCAGCTCAGGTGTACGTGGCTGGCGCCTTAGCCTGTTGAGCCACAGGCGCCGAGCCCTCTTTGAGTCTTAGGTTACTGTGCTGTTAAATGGGCTCAGGGACACTCACATAGCCTTGTGCAGATTGGGGACATCCTCTGGGTGCTCAGGCATCCTGGGGGAGAGGGAGAGCTCAGCAGGGGGTATGGCAGGTAGAGGCCTCCAGTGTGGCGTGAAAAGAACTGCTGCCTTGCTGTGTTACCTCAGGCTTATTGCTTGCCCTGTCTGAGCCTCTAGTTTTCTGTGAATGATTGATAGTTCTCCCCTGGGTGTTGTAGGGTAAGAAGATTATAAACCTGGAAAGAGGCCATGCGATTGTTTGCTGCTCTTCAGGAAGCCCTGATCAGGAGCTCCATTCTCATCAGATCAAATGGAAAAGATTGGGAGCAAAAGTGGAGCTCTGGAACCATTGGTGTTCCACCTGCCCCTGGCATCCCTGTGTGCACTTGTGACTTGGCTCCTTGTTTTGCATTCCCTGGACCTCACAGGTTCTTAGAGGTGAAGCTTTGGAGCCAGAGAGGCTAGTCCCACATGTGGTTCACTGGAGGTACATGGACAGCACTGTCTTGTCCTGGAGAGATGACAGATCAGTAAGTTGTCAGGCAGAGGTGAGGTCAAGCCTCCTCACCTGCTGCTCTATGGTCTCAGTCCTCCTGGGCCATCTTGATCCTGTATGTTGGAGCAGGAAGGAGTGTCTTAAGTTGTGTGGCATAGGGATCTTCAGGACCAAGCTCAGTCTTGGGACCCTGGGTTTTAGATGGGGTCAGAGGGCTTTGGGAGGCCCATGTGCATGGCTCTGGGGAGGTTAGCAGTCATGCTCTGGTTTTTCTAAGGGACTCTAGAAATCCCTACCAAAATGTCACAGTCTGACAGGAGATCTGTTTCTGCCTTGGATGTGCCCATTGGCCCCTTCTGTGGGATTGTACTTTTTGGGATGGAGGGAGCTGTGACTTTCAGTGAGTCATCCCTAGTAGTGGCATGTGGACTGGTGAGGTTTGTGAGGGTGGGTGGTTGGTCCAGCTGGTTTTCCCTGGAGTTCCTCTTTGTGGTGTGAGTTTGAGAGAGATTAGAGGGTCTCATTTCTGTTTGAGGTGTGATTTGGATTGGGAGTTGATTCAGTTCCCTGATGTCCACCCCTACCCTCAGTAGCCAGCCATGAATTGTGACCTGCCTGTGAGGGTTGGTCTGTGTAGGAACATGCTGACCTCTGTGTTTTGTGTTTTTGAGGCAGAGTCTCACTTTGTTGCCCAGTCTAGAGTGCCCTGGCATCACAGCAACCTCAATCTCCTGGGTTCAAGTGATTCTCCTGCCTCAACCTCCTGGTTAGCTGGGACTACAGGCGTCCACCATAACGCCCTGCTAATTTTTCTGTTTTTAGTAGAGATGGGGTTATGTTCTTGCTCAGGCTGGTCTTGAACTCCTGACTTCTCACGATCCACCTGTCTGGGCCTTTCAGAGTGCTAGGATTACAGGCGTGAGCCACCACGCCTGTCCTTGTCTGTCCTTGTCTGATCTGATCTCTGACTGCCTGTGGTTGTCCTGGAGACTCGGGGCAGGCCCATGTAAGCCTGGAGTGGGGTGATCTCATGGCCTGCATCTCCTGGTGGCCCTCTGCAGGGCCCAGTGCATTGAGGCTCACTATGCCAGAGTATGATTCATAGAGGACTCTAAAGCAGGTGGGGGTGTACGGGGCTGCCCCGGTTGTCATTTCAGGGGAAGGAGTCTGTCACAGATGCTTGTGACAATTTCCTCCAGTATTGGCAGCTTGCATTTGTTAGTGCTTTGAGTTCTTGGGAGAGTTTTCCCCCTTTCCTGTTGGGTCTTTCTGGCCACATTTCCAGGTGTGTTACCAACAGAAGGGGAAAAGATCCCTGAGAAATTATGGGGGGCTGATCCCAGCCAGGCCCTGGATGTCAGATAGACAGTGGCTGGGGCCCTTCAGGCTGGATGATATGATAGTAGGGCCCTGGTGGCTGAGGGACCCAGGACCCATGCTCATGAGTCATGGAGCCTCCCTGCGGCCCCTGAAGTCTTTGTCACTCTCCCGGCACACTCAGGGCTGACTAGTGAGTGTCCGAATCCCCATGTGCTGGCTGGGCACCAGAACATGGGGAGGTACCCGTGTGAGGGCACTCAGGCAGGACAGGACTGGATCCTGGGTGCTGCCAGTAAAGCAGGAAGGAGGAGGGCACAGGCTATTTGAAAGGCCACCTTCTGGCTATAGTCCTGATTGCAGGAAGCCTTTTCTCCCGTCCATCATTGCTAGAAGGTGAGTCACTGGCTTCTTGGAGTGTATGGGTGTTAACCTGGAAATGCCCCATTGGATGGCCAGCGTTAGGGAGGATCTGACCTCTGACCTCCCAATCCCCAAAACCCCTGTGGCAGGCCCCCCGCTGATTCCTTTTGCAGATGTGGAAGCAGATTCCCTGGGGATGTGCCAGGGTCACAGAGCTGCAGGCAGTGAGGGTTCCCCTGGCCTGGCCAGTGCCCTCTCAGGCAGGTGAGGACCAACTGAATCGGGTCATGTCACTCTGACCTCAGCACTGTGTCTTGCCTTTCATCTTGACCATCCTGACCCCCCACTTTCCTTAAATTCCACGTCTACCTCCCTGGCTCCCCACCTGGCAGGGCTGCCTGTCTGTTGCAGTTTGGTTCACTCCCTGCCCAGGGTCTACACTGAACTTTGCAGGTTTCCCTGTGCCTCAGCCTGGGAGGACCAAGCTGTGCTCGGGGTGCAGCACAGTGAACATCTCTCTGTCTGCTGCTCCAGCATGAATCTGACTGTTTCTGCTGGAGAACAGATGCCAAATCCCCAGAGCAACTTTCACTGCTTTATGAGTATTGGGGCACAGAGGGGCAAACAGGGAGCCAGGGCTTGGTAGTCCTGGAAGGGGCAGGTGTAGGCACAGCAGGTGACAGCTTCTGGCATGAGGACTTGCTCCTGGAGGCTGGGCAGGCATGGTGGAGCTGGAGGAGGGAGCAGGTGCTCCTGTCTCAGAATTTAACCCCTGCATGTCCCCAGCACCCGAGCCAAGCCCTTCTGTCAATGAGGATGTCCCGGCAAGATCCATATGAGTTGAATTTCAAGTGGCAGCTTCTGAGTAGGGCCATCCCTGACAGTCCTTCACATCCCTGCATCGAGAGGATGATTCCAGCAAGAGAGGATCAGGTAGACTCCTTTGGATAATAGCACTCACCTGCATAAAGGCTATAGAGATCTCTTGAGAGGTCAGAGGTCGCTCTGCAGTGTGGTGGCAGCATCAGTGTCTCCAGAGATTCAAGGCTCTGAGGGGGTCTGACCAGATTTCCACAGGGCAGAGATCAAGGGGCTGGGGAGTTGTAGTGAGGGGTGCTTCCTCTAGAAGGCTGCCGTCCCTTCCTCTGGCGGCACCACCCCTACCTTGTGTAATGGGAATGCGGTGCCACACTGGGCTATTGAACAAGGTGACATTGGCATCATTTAGAGCCGAGGCCTGCTGCCTTGGGTCCCAGCCCTGTAGAGCATCACAGACTCACAGATGCACACTGTCCTTCTAGCCAGAGTACCCAAGCCCTGGGGCCTCACCAATTGCCTGTTGCCAGCAAGGCTCTGTTTAGCCAGCTCACCTATGGGGAAACTGAGGCCCAGAGTGAGTGAGGGGTGACTGATCTCAAAGGCTATGGCCTCAATTGGTTCCTAAACATTGTGACAGCTGAGTTCTGCTTCTACGTGAGGAAGAGTGACCCTTGGTGGAACTCAAAACAAAACTCTCCTAAGGGGATTGGGAAAATGGGAGCAGCTTTTAAAACAAATGGAGGCAAGCCAGCTTTACAGTTCTTCACCCGAAGCTCAGTCCTCTGCAAGGGCATCCAGCAGGTCCTGTGTGTCCCCTGCACTGATGCTCATGTTCACTCTTGGGGGGGGGGACTGAGCTGATGCCAGATACCTGGGTTGCTAAGGGGAGTAAAGTGGCCTTTGGGCAGCCAGATGCCAGAGACCCTGCCTGGTCTTGAGCACCCCCAGAAGAAATGGGTCTTTATTTGTTCCCTCTCGTTTAGGCACTGGCTCTGTTCTAGGCCCTTGTTTTGTGGTGTCTTCTTCTTCTTCTTCTT